>JAQGBY010005627.1:0-14371 GCA_034698785.1 Mycogona germanica | reverse complement strand
TTTTTTGGACGAGATATGTTTTGAAATCTAAGAAGAAAAATATTGATACATATCCCTACAAATGCGATTTACTATTTATTATTTGACCAATATACACCGTGGGCTAAAAAAACGAGTCTTTTTTTTTTTTTAATTTCAATTAAAATTGGAAAACGTTAATCGAATCGAATGAGATTTCGCACACTTATTGGGTATTAGCAGCGCAGCACACACATTCATTTAACACACATTAATTCCAATTCACACACATTAATTCATGTATATTTCACACTGACTTAAAAAATATTTATTGAAATATATTTTTTTATAAACTCTTCCGCCGCTAAATGATAAAGAGTGTGGCAATACGCAATAAGAACAAGGGCAATTTGTGGCTCCATTTAGAGCCAGATAATTGATATCCTGTTTTTGTCTCGACAAGGACGAGTGAACTCGGACTTGCTTCTTTGTCCTCGACTAAGAAACCGAGTCAATATAAACATGCTGCGACATATACTCCCTATGTAAGAGAGATTAATATAACTTGTATTATTTGTTCTTTCAGTTCATACGAATATTAATGTCAGTTGAAATTTATAGCGTGTTGTGACGGCACTCGATTTCAACGAAGCGTTTAATAACAAAATATAGCTCATAAATCTGGATGTGCAGATGAATGGACAGCATTGCAGGGGAAAATGTAACTCAATTTGTTAAATTGTATAAAATATCATCAAAAAGACTTAAAACAGCACAATTGAAGGCTACCTTCTTCAACAAACAAAATGAAAAACGTCACAAATTTACGTTTTAAACGAATTAGACCCAACATGTGAGTATGATGCCATATCTCTTAGCAATATATTGGCCTTCGCTAAGAAGTTTAAACCACTAGCACAACTCTCACCCCAAACAGGTAAAATAAAACCACCACAGGTAAAATAATTACCAGTCCTCGAAGATTAATTTCAGTTTACCATTTCTCCTCAGATAGGCAGTCTTTCCCCTCCTAAAATTGGACAGAATTGCTACAGAATCCTAATTTTCAATGTGAATAAAAACATAATAACAAACGGATTGTTGTTGTCACAATCGAAAATACATTTCCATCCGAATCTAACGTCATGTGAACAAATACAGCTTTGTGCACAGAACATGAATTTCAGTCATAGATAACAGGTATGCGAACCAACAAAAACATTTTTGATATATAATTTCCCGAATATTCTATCTAAATATTTATACCCGCCCATTGTGAAGGGCTCTTCGCGAGCCCCGGTTTCCGCCAGAGTCAACTGCCACAAAGAAATTTCTGCCAGCTATATACAGCTGTACATGCATATGTACCTAAGTAAGCCTCAAAGCGTTTTCCCACCGATTCCCGCCAAAACGCTTTGTAACTAACGGCTTCTGATGAGACAAAAAAACAACCACTTTCTCGACTGATAAGGGTTGCTGGGACAAAGATGGTAAACGCCTAGAATAGTTCCTATTACGAACTCTGCTTTCAGAACACGTTCACAAAAATATTCCTATAACTTGATGGATATAGGAATTAATCGTGTTGGCTCCAGACATAGCACCTCGAGGAAAAGATTGTTCAGTAACGGTTTTCCGAGCTCTTATCTTTTTTTTACCCTGTTCTCACGTTACGTAACTTACGTAAATTTAAAATGTTCTTGCAACTGTGAGACTAAACAACAACCAAAGAATTTCAATTTGCCCATTTACGGACGCCGCCCAGAGAGAGGTCTCTTTAACAGCTAATTCGCTTACATCCTCCGTCCATTTATCCGTTCTAATCGTTTCCCACAAGTATTTTGATATGACTGAAATCCTATCGCAATATCTGAATATTTTTCCATCAGTTGATCAAATACAACCGAACAACTATTTTTCCAAATTACAGATTAAGTTTTTATTTATCAGCGATGATGTCACAATCCCTCCGCTGTCTCTTCCATCTGTATACGAGAATGTCCGATTAGTAATCCGACTTGGACTCGAACCTACAACCCTGTGTTCCGTAAACTCCCCGGGGTGTTATATCTTCTAGACAAACAGGGAAGGACGATGCGCTATTTCTTAACCATATATTGTCAAACATTTGGACATGTATCGCCAAAAATACATTTTACAATGATTAAATGATGGCAACTTTTGTCCACAAACAGAAACAGCTCCATCTTTTTTCTTTCGATTGCATCAGATAAATTAAAAAAGTTAAGATGCACGCGTTAAAAGTTATTTTGTGGTATGGACAATTTACCTTTTTTACCTGCGGCATGACAGAACCTGCAGAATCGGATCTCCCAAGTGAGGGCCTCCTAACTCGGTTTTCTAACCTCCTCCTCGTGCCCCCTCATCATCAACCACCTTATCTCCCAGCACTCATCGTACCCGAACCCGAACCCACACCCGACACTTTTGTCAGCCGCTATACCACGAATCAGGGCTCTAACGACGTGCACAGACTGTTGGCAGTTTTTTTTTTGTTTACTTCTCTTTCCGTTTTTGTACATGTTCGTCATTTTCGAGCGATAGTCCGAGGTGCGCTCGAATTTCTCATCATTTCCTGCGCCCTTCAAATTCGCGCAAATAAGGCAGGCAACCAAACTTTATTCAAGCGTACATGACTCATGTATATAGTCAGTCACTTCAACTGGTGGTTTTACTGGTGGCATTGCCCACAGCTGTGGACTTTAGGTTTTCCTTTGTGAGCACGTCACCGACAAAATCGAACCAATTCGTAAAAATCAATTTACCAGAAACTGTTTAAATTTATGATCCATACTCTGGATTTATGCGAGCACGTCAGCTAGCTGCCGCCAGCGTTGACGCTTTCAAGTGGTCAGCGCGCCCACTTTGGACTTCATCGTTTGAAGAGACTGAATCTCATTAAAGAAAATAAATAATAAGATTATCACAAAAATGAGACCAAGTCCTTTGGATGAAGGCGAGCAAAATCAACGCCGCCTAGTGATAATGCGAGATACCAATACTCTGTTTATGTGTACACAGACTATTGTGTTCAGCATTTCATGATAAGTTTTCCCGTTTTAAAAGGTTATGTGTCTTAGATCCTTTAATTTCCCATCATTTTCATTCATATTTGTTTTACGCAAAATTTATAGTTTAGCTGACACCGAGCAGAAATTGAAACTATTAATAATTTAGAATGCTAGTTGCCTCTATCAAAATTGCCTCTAAGTAAATTTGTTCAATTAGTATGCGTAGCAGAATAAATGGGCGTTGAGGAAGGAGCATGTCTCCCTTTCTTCTACACTTTTTTGTCGGTGTCGATTTATTTTAATTAACCCGACAACAGGAAGTACGAAATTCGAGAGTAGCCAGGAAGACAGGATGAGATGGAAAATATATCACGCAACCAAAACACGATATAAGCAATGCGGAAACCATTTCATTATATCATAGGGAAGGCTTACAGTTTACCCAAGGCCATGTAATTGCGATAAAAATGAATTGTAGACACAGAGTAAACGAAATGCCTAAAATTATTATTTCAAATTATTTGGCTTTTCCTGCACAACATTTTCCGTGTTTCCAAAGTTTCTACAGTTCCTATACTTGATGTGACTTGAATGAAATATTATTACACATTGATTGATCAATTGGTCAATCCAGGATATACTGTATATTTTTGGACTCGTATTTTTTTAGCCATCGCGTTCCTGTACTGTATTGACACTGAACAAAAAATATGAATTTTATTGAATAGTGTTAGAGAATTTGCGTGACAGATATTCTTTTAAAGTAGATTGACTCATGGATAATGCATTTCCAGTTTCATGTTTAAAAAAATATATATTTTGAATGCCAACAAAAATGTGGTACTTTTCATACTCCTGCATTTTACGTGACAAGAGTGATTCACCAACTGAGAGTAGAAAAATGAATGTGAGAAACGGAAGCAGGAAAAGTTTAAGTCAGGGTGAGGTTTTCATTGTGCATGGTATCCAATTTTCTACCTTGAGACGGCTTCAATCGACGGTTGGGCGCGTTGTGCTGCTCGAAACTACTAGGGCATACAATATTGCCTCTACATTGTAACAAACAGAACGTTTATAAACTAACCCACTACCAGAGGTCAACACCTTCCCGCCTTGATCCCCTCCCCTCACGCTGCGACCTTGCGACCTATTTAACTTGCCAAATGACAAGTTGACCACATGGTCCTCTGCGTCAGTTGTAGACTTTGAGAGCTCCTATTATAATAATGTAAGCGGGGAAGTCACCAATGGCCTGTTAGCTTAGTTGGTAGAGCGCCGTGCTAATAACGCGGAGGTCGTGGGTTCGATCCCCCCATGGGCCAAATTTTTTTTTAGATTTTTTAAGGTGTCGTGAGACACAGTGTATTTTTAGTTTTGGTTACCGGATTCAATCCTGATAGTAACTTTCGGAATGGATGTCAAATCGTGTGATCAGGCTGCTGGTCCTGAAGAAATTTAAATTCAGGTTAAGCCCATAGCCCTATTAATTTATACTTAAATACTGAACGGGGATACTTCGTATTGCACAGATAAATGCACGGTTAAATGCTATTTCGCAAGGACACCCCAACACATACAAAATTAATCGATGTTGATTCTCTGAAAAGATCGAAGACATCAAAGTGTACGTGAACAAACTTCAACTGATTTTGGCGCGACATAGGAATTTCGAAACGCCCGAATTTGGTATTCATTTGAACTGAACGAGGATGGATCTAAAGCAGAGACGGATGTCGCTTTGGATGAGTATAAATTAACGAGCTAATTCTTGGCAGCGGTCGTTCTGTCACGAAGAATTGCTTAAGAATTGATACGTGCGTCGGCAAATGTACTCTTGCATGTCGGACAGATTCAAAGAGATGCAAAAGCTAGATGGCTGCTCTCAAATTGAACAATTCCCCGAGTTTACTGTAGAATAATAGTGTACGTGACCGCATAAAACGATTCTATCTCCTCATCAGTAATCGACAGATAATCCGTTCAATGGTCTGTGGCTAAAACGCCATATTTTATTTTATCGGCGTGCCACGGTCGTAGACTAAACATGTGTGATGGGGGATGTCCAAATTCCCGCTGTTGACTATTTCATGTTTATCGGTCCATTAATCTGGACATGCACTATTGATGACATGGTGCGAGAAATGACGATAAAAAAATGGCATCAGCACCATAATTTTGTTGAAAAAACGGTCGACACATGAATTTGATAACCCTCTTTTTCAAAATGAATCGATCGTTTAATCTTGCCACAGTATCGAAGCTAATCGAATTGGGGCGCGTTCATCTTATCACTTTTAGGTTTAATTGGAAGCCTGGAAATGGTGAAGCCAGAGCGGACGCGCCCAATCCACAAAACTTAAACACCGACGGTATTACCTCGAAAATAAATTCCTTACGATCACTCTGGGGGGGTTGTCTTGAAAAAAGACAAAGGCACAGTTATGTTCTATTTAGATGGTGAATCGTTGGGTGTAAAAACCTATTTTACATTAACCCCCTCCCTCCTTCCAGCTCCATTGAACCACGGGGGTGATACAATCGGCATATTCTAGACATACCCGTTATGTTTATGAATTTAATGATGATGATGACAATGATTGCTGCTTCACTTCACTGACATCCTGTCCGTCTGTCGTAGGTTAGGCAACAAGACTGCATGAACCAATCATGCAATCAGGCTAAATCGGTTACGAAATTTTTGCAGTCGAACTTGCATGAAACCGTGACTTTGATACAGATACCCCAGTACCCCATTCACCATCAATTTTGATAAATAACTCGATAAATATATTATTTTTTGTTTTGCAAATACAAGCGCGCGAATGAACTGTTCACTACAACGAAGCGCCAAGATTACAATGACTTTGATTGTTGTCATAATATGGAGTTGCCCAATTTGTTCTTGTGGCACTTTTCGTCTCGAAAAGGCCATAAAAATAGTCATTAATAATATGGAGTAAAAGCAGCCTATCGTTCATCGGTTCAACGCACTTGATTTTTTTTTTGAATTTTTCAGGGGTGCGTTCATGATTGTGGACCGCTTTTCAAGTCTAAGCGAGTGAGACTTGATGAAAGAAAGTCGTATTTAATTATAGTGTGTGAGGTTCAACTTATAAACGGGCCGCCATTTGCCTTTTGAACTATCTCTGAGTGTGTACACAAAGATGTATATGTTTGGATGATGGATTGTTCGTTGTTTTGGTAATTTAGATAATGACTTATATATTTGAAAATATGTTAAGATAAATAACGGGAACATTCGAAACATCACTTTCAATTTTTTGGAAATAAAAACGAAACTTCTTGACCATTTAGAAGAACGTTTGCTTGCACTTGCTTGCTTTGCTTGCTCCAAATAACATAACCAATAACTACTCTGTAAAATAATTACATTGCACAATTCATAATCCCCAATTCCAGTTATTCTGTTTTGTGCGCAGATGACGTAATTTGATTTTGAGAATCAAATTTGAAAGACGAAAATGTACCTCTAGAAGCAAAAGCGATGACTTCAATAGGTCATACGTCAGATTACGAAAAGGGGGAAAGGGTTTGAATGCCGTATTGGAGTTTAAAGTTTCTTGTTCATGTGTGGTCAAGATCAATCAAACACGATTCTGCCATATGAAACCGCGAAATGCAAACCAATGACCAATGGAAAGCTATCAAACGACAGCACAGAAAAAGATAAACGCTCATCAACATATACAACAAATACGAGAACATGACGACTATATTAAATTAAGTTGTAATTATAGCTAGGCCTCGCTTATTCGCCCACACTTGTAAATTATGTTCGCTGTTCATGTATCGAATAACATTGACGCGTGTCGCAATGTAGCAAGGCTACACGGTATAGGCTCCTCGCATCGCAGCGTCTATAAATTAGCGTCATCTTTTGATCGAACCGCACAAACTAAATAGCGAAAAACTTAAATTGCAGGCGTTTCGCGGCAACAACAAATAAAAGAGCGGTTTTTTAAAAATTTGGATCATGTTTTACCCTCGTGCAGGTGGCGCTACTGGAATCCGGAAGAGAATCACCAAAACCAGACAACACGTCCTACAGGGACAAAATATTATCGCAAGAATAAAAATGCCTGATAATGATTTCATGGGAGAGGGCGATGGTCATTTCCACTGATTATCTCAATTTCAAATAAGTTGGATATAATCTGACCAGCTTATGCCTTGCCAACTTTTTCTTTTCAAGAGTTAAGTCTCCTTAACGTAAACAAATTTTTATCAAAATCACCAAGAGGGGTACTGAAAATCCTGTAGTGCAATGACTACAGTGAATTAAAAAATAGTAAAAAAGTAACTTCGTTCAAATTGTAGTTGAATTTAAAATTACTTTTGTCTTTAATGTTTGCGTCAAACGTGATTTTTCTTTTCAAAGCCGAGTGTTAAATTGGTTTAGAGGAATTTAAATAAAAATAACTTCGCAATGCATGTGTGTTGAACGTTGAAACACCTTCCATTCCTAAAACTGTTCTGCCGAAGAAAAAGAGAGTGCTTATCGAGTAGACATGCATTACTATTGTATTTTCTTAAGTTTATCAGTTTCATACAAGCACAGGTGTACTCAAACATAAAATAGAACAAATTGCCAGATCGATAGCCATCGACCTTTTTATTGCTTGCTCAGGTAATAGCCACTCGTAATGTAAACTCGCGTACTGCGCATTCATTGTGGCATTAATGGGAACGGCTACACAGTCATTGGTCGACCACTGCTGTTTTGCATTTTCAATATAATTTCTGCATTATGCGAACTGGACAGTTGCAAGCCAATAAACGACAAAGCATGCTGTTGTGTAAAAACGATAGTGTATAATAAGGCCATTAAACTTGTACTTATTAGTACCCAGTGCCACTGAACAGGATTAATCTCCATGTAGCATTAAAATATACGTTCATATACTGAGTAATATCATTTTCTTTTAGATAAAATCTGGGATTGTACTGTAGTGTAGGATAACATCGCATTATGTCATTTTTTTAAAATTTCATTACTAAGATAGGATCTCGCCCTGTTGATGATATGCTCGAGTATATTGGCACAACTTCCTGTCTACCTGGGACTTACTACTGGGAGACATTTTTTGTTTAAAATTAATTTTCTCATATGTATGTATCAAAATTTTATCTAACTTGATATCCAATAAAAGTCTATACATCGCTTAATGTAGATCGGAGTGGGAAATATGGATGGAGATATGTAAAAAAAAGTAGTCTATACAAAAGGAGTCGTTATCGTTTAATATTCCCGATATTAAAATGAAATTCGTCAAACCATTTTGTTCCATTTTGTTGATGACATGGTGTATATTTTCAAGAAAAATAGATAAAATTTGGAATCGGATGGAAGAAAATATTCCCACTTCCGACATATTGGGGTCGCAAGTGTGCCGTGAGGTTGTCCAGGCAGCTGCCGGCGACATTCTCGCGTCGAACGTACGACATGTCCACGGCATCACGCTCTCTTCTCGCATTTAAGTATATGTGGTCGGATGCCCAGGGCGTATCAGATCTCAGAGGTCAGCAGATCAGATGTGAACAGTATTTGGCAAATCAAATATACTAGTGCTGCGTAATTTTTTTTTACAAATATTTGTGCAGAAGAACTGGCCGAAATTAAGTTTTAAAAAAATCTGTGCACTCATTAAAAGATAAAATAATAGTTCTTTAGGTGAAAATGCTCGCAATAAGAAAAAACTAAGACGTGCGGCGGAAAAAATGAAAACGACCTCAGAAAACACTTTGTATGATGGAACTAACAGCTCTGAATTTTCTTTTGAATTATAATTTGGTCGACCTGGTCCTAATATTTGAACCAGCTTTCTTTCCGGAAATACACAATCCATACATTTTTCTTTGGATATCCGAAGACCATAACCATCGTGACTGTTTCCGTGTTTACTTAATTTTAAAAACGAGTACAGATAAGTACACAAAGTTACATGCGCAGATACAGTGTACGGTATATATTATTTTTTCAAATTTATTTTCAATTTTATTCAAACTGTTCTATCGAAAGGGGCACTTTTGCTTAACTCGCTGCCCAGGGCGTGGGACTTTCTCTAAGCTTCCTCGCCCCCGCTTCGAGAATTCTTTCCCCCTTCCCACTTCCCCTACCGCCCCCCATTATCAAATATTAACGTGACGGGGAATTAATGGAAAAATTCCGGCCCGTCAGAACTAGACCTACACATTCGAAACGATATTACGGCACGAGAGGGACGTGTGCAAAAAAAGGATCGAGTCATGTGACCAAAGCTGTTCCGCAGTGGTATGGAGGCGTGTACTTGGCACCGAAGCCAAGTCCGCCACACTGTACTGAAGGGCCGGGGCACAACATGGGCACATGCCCTAATCAATCAGCCCCAGCCCTCATCCAGAGCCAAACCCCGTTGAAACCGAGAGATGGACAAGGACTTGAAACAATCGAACGCGAACGATTCGTATCTCACGATCGTAACAAAATATAGCAAATACAGTTAAATATAATACATAAAATATAAATAAATGCAATAAAACTTATCTGTGCTGTCAAAAGATAAGCTTCCTTTCAGTAAAAGTATATTTGATAATAATTTATGACTTAATTGTATTGATACTTCTCACTATTAAAACCTTATCGTGATTTTCGAATAAGTTTTCCTCTAAGAAAAATTATCGAAGTTACAGTATATTTTACAATCGAAATAAAATTGTCGAGCACAACATGATTAAAATTTATGACCATAAATCGTATTAGCTCTTCTAACTTTAGACATTATCGATAGTCAAAAATTAAGTTATCTTTGTAGTAGAACTGTAGTAGTACTAAGACCTAAAAAAAGTGCAATGATAATACTCAATATGACCACAATTTATTGTTTAGAAATGATATTTCTTTTCCCCAATCAACTGTAGTCAACCGCATTACAGGCGTTACGTCCCCATCATGGTGCTTAGGCACTGTGCGAGGGGCAACGACCAGTACCCCGGGATCGAAATTTTCGAGAGCCCGCGCCGGGAATCGAACCCAGGACCGCCTAAACCACAGTCAGCCGCTAAACTAACTGGGCTACGACGAGTCGTACATTTATGTAACATTCAACCAATAATTAGAGATTTTATTGCTCGCTTTAATGTTGCTTTATGAAAATTAAAAAGCACAAAGTGAGTAAACCGAAAATTGTCTCCATATAAGCGCTCATATTTATAATTCCTAAATACACGAATAAATTGAGGTGAAATTCCAATTTTTGGTCATTCCAACTTAATCATGAATTTTTATTGTCCAGGGTGGACGCCTAACCGAGCAGACCCCTGCCGGCACACACACACACACACACACACATAGGAAAAGCGCTAAAAACACGCACTCACGATGCAACGTGTCGCCCTGTTTTTTCCATTCATATAATTCTGGCAGAGGCGCGACCGCTCGTCGACCAATCGGAGGGCGCCTTTGCACGCGGCACGCGCGCGCCAATGACGCCACGTCTCGCTAAGTCCGCGCCCCGCACGCCCCCTCCCCCTCTCCCTCCCCGCCTCCCCGTGGCGTCCACTTTTGCGCACGAAACCATTTTCGCAACTTCAAAAATC
The DNA here is from genome assembly GCA_034698785.1 of Mycogona germanica. NCBI lineage: Eukaryota > Metazoa > Arthropoda > Diplopoda > Chordeumatida > Chordeumatidae > Mycogona > Mycogona germanica. Next base: position 3,785 of record JAQGBY010005627.1, on the reverse strand, counting down.
TGTACATATAAAACGAGCGGCGCTTCTCTCGGTCAGACATCATCGAACTCCACTGTTTGTACACTTCTCTTGTGATCTTTGTTTTTCGACGCCCAACCAAAACTAATCCAGGATGCCTTGCTCATGCGGTACGTGTTGATATCAAGGGTTATACGGAATACCGACTTGCGCCTATATGACGATCCGGACATATTTTCTAAAACCATAAATCGGAAATTCGGCACACTTTCCATTTCCTGAACGAAGGGCGTTTTCAAAAATATTTCCGAAAATTCAATTCCACTTTTAAAAAAAATTATATCATTGAACTTATTTTCAAGAACATTTACTTCTTAAAAATGTGAATTGATTTCTGTATTTCTTTTACCTGGTGATGCTTCTCCACTAGTTTCGAAATATTTTCCTTTTTAAAAAGATTGATCTATTAGATCGCAACTCTGGCAATTGTGATATTCCTAAACAGAAATTCCGGTTTTTATCTTTAACTTCATTGGTCAAGCTAATGGTAAATCTGTTGTCGAATTTTCAGGATCGAGTTGTACGTGCCAGGGAGGTTGCAAGTGCGGACCCAACTGCCAGTGCGAGTGCTGCAAGAAGGACTGCAAATGCAAGTGCATTGGTGAGCATCAGTTTTGATTTCAGTTTGTACGGAACAAATGAATGCAGCAAATCTAGCTGAATTAGTAAAAACAGTAACATATCGTTGATTCGTTAATCGCATTACGATTTTGGTTTCAAATAACAAGATCGTAAAGGTGATCCAAAAAGCAATCTGCATTGAAATGTAGATTACCAAAGTTGACCAAAATTGATAAATTACGAATTCGATGTTGTTTCGAAAACTACCGTTTTCCCCAAATCACAAAGATCGTTACATTACCGAAATTCACGAGTACGTGTATTTGAGCAATATAAGTGTCGCCTTTTTCTCACAAGATCCGATATACATTTGATTTTTTAAATCGAACATATCAGAATGCTAGAAATATTCCATCCGGTAGAAAATATCCCCAAATTAGTCTCCAATAAAGCATGTTAGTGATAGTGAATACTGAATAGAAGAAGAAAAAAGCATTTGGAACGCTAAAAGAAGCGCACATGGCAGAAAATTTATTTTCTAATTCCAATTTCACCGGTTGTAAACCACTTTGAGGCGATGACTCCTGTAGTGTAGTGACGACAGTGATGGGAAATCATAAAATAAAATAAATAAAAAAAATGAATTCGATGCGCCTGAAAGATTAGCTCAGTTGTTTTTTTGTGCAACAAGAAACGTCGGAATCGCTATTCCCACAATCTTACCAACCCTCTCGACACTGTTAAGAACTTGAACCTACGCCTTCTTTTCTATGAGACTGGGGAAGTGTATTATCCTGTACAAAATAGTGACAAAAGATGATGGCGCACGAATATTACATCCCGACAGATTTTTTTCTTCTCATTCGTGCTCTCTGAGCTAAGACGAGTTTCCCCGCGTTGTTCAACTCTTTGTATCCAGACGCGGTGGAGAAATATGAATGCCGAACAAAGCGATCCCAGCGGCAATCATTATGAAACTGCTGTGGGAAACGCTTCGTAATTAATAGTTTTAAAAAATACGGAATTAGGAATTTTACTTTCCATCCATTAGTCATATCGAATAGTTTGTTAATTTTATACATTTTCTCATGAGTGCGCTTAAATATTGAAGCACATCATTTCACTCCAAAAACTCAAACGAGATATGAATTTTAAAAACAGAAAAAAATGTCGATTTCAAAAATGATATTGCGTTTGTTTGCTGAAAAATCCCATCTGCGGCACGCAGTTTAACAAGATTGAAATTCGACCAAGTGAAACAAAAATTCGACAGAAGTATTTAATCTCTCTAAGAAGATACATGTATCAGATACAAAGATCTCATCTCGATATTTTTTATTCTCGTCAAGAGTTGCATCCCTATTCTATTCTAATATAGATATATTCAAAATTGAGAATGTTTAACATTCATTTTCGAAGCTTATAAGCCAATCGCTGCATTTGACAACATTGTGCCTATTTTTTTAATTGATGTTATTTTGAGTTATTCGCGACAATCCGAAACATGTACGTACATCCACGTAAGAAAAGTAACCAACGCTTGCCGCTAGGTTGGCAGTTGCGCGACTCTTTGAGTGTCTAGCCAATTTTTCTTTTTTGCCGCCAGCTTACGGTTCTTTCATTTTCTCAAGAGTCAGGAATGCGATTAAGAGGAGAGAGAGAGAGAGAGATGCTTGTCTAATTTTTCTTTTTTATACCTGCGATCAGAGGAACGTCTCGTTCAAAGCGATCATCCGAAGGCGTGTGGAATGCGCTGCTAGAAGGGTTGCCTGTCTCAGACCATATAATTTGCATAATTTACTGCTCTCAGACCTCACAACGCAATACATCCGATTATCTCTTGACAACTATTTTGTGGGTGCCCCCTATTATGCGTGAGCCACGTTGCATGTGGTGCGGCGGGGCGTTGTTCAGACGTCTGACAACGTCCGGAGAGCTTGTTATATGCAAAATTGAGAATAAATATATTAAAATATGGCCGGCCATTCGTGCGTTGCGTCAGATTAAAAATTATTGCCGCACATAAAATGGAAGGAGATTTTCCGGAACATTAAATCTATAATTTTGTGAAAACAGATTAAAATAAACGCAGATGCATAATACAAAAAAACGGGATTGCATCGAAGTGGAAATTACTCAAAAACATTTTTTTGCGCTGAAACTGGTAAAGAAAGAAAGAAATAATCAGAAGTGACTTCTGTTGTCGATAATAATGCAATTATTTAGTTTAATTTTGGCCCCTTTTTTAGTTATTTTTTTGCACAATTATTCAATATAACTTTCAGGTTAAGCATCCTATAAGAATTGATATGGCTGATTTAATTTTTCTTTCCTGATCTTTAGTTTCAATGTTAGATACTTTTTGTTAACAGACGTGAGGGAACATTGATTAACAAGGAAAGTATTTCCGTATTGATGGATTGACACGTCATTTCGTGTCGTGCAAATGCGAATAGTCGAGCTAGTTTGTCTGTGCTAAACATACAGGAACCGAAAATCGAAGGTCGTCAAATTTCATTTACCATTATTCATGAACACGCGTCTTTTATTTTGGCAATGGATCAGGTGCGTTCGTATATTCGCGTGTATTGCGCAGTACGTGTGGGATTTTGTGACTTTTGTCCTCTAACCCAGCGACACAAGGTTGGAACTAATTGACACTCAAACATCAAAGACATCTGTGCCCATTATTCATATAGTGCACCATTGCCGATCCTCAATAAAATGGGGGCACTCATACAGTTCGCAAAACGCAATTACATTAAATTTCCGTAATTCGGAAATTGATAATCTTTTCGGAATATCTTTGGTGCCTTAGTTTGTTTTATAGCAGGCTTTCTGAACTTTCTGTTAATGCATTCATGCAATTTTATGGCCTTCTCTTGCGGTAAGGCGGTTTGGTTCTGTTCTATCTGCTCAACAATAAACCTTTGACAATCAATATTCGTAGGATTGTAAAGTGTTGCAGATAATAATGTACTAGTAATTAGCTGGATAATTATCCGCGTAGGCCACCAACATTATCATTATATATATGATTATTACTTCTGGCAAAGTATCTACGCAGCTCAAATCTGTTTATCAGTCATCTGCTGGCGTACTTCTAATAATGCATAATTTTATTCGTGATGCAATTTGCGTTTTGGGATCTGACGTATTAAAACATCCCTTGGAGTTCGTGTCCAAAGATGAACTCGCCCTATATA
>JAQGBY010005626.1:0-14372 GCA_034698785.1 Mycogona germanica | reverse complement strand
GTACGAACTCAACCCAGACTTTCGTCACTACCCAAGGATTAAAAAAGGAAATTTTTACCGTATCACTGGCTATCAAGTGATACGGCTGGCCAGTGATACGGTAAAAATTTCCTTTATTAATCCTTGGGTAGTGACGAAAGTCTGGGTTGAGTTCGTACGTTTGTCTGTTGTGTTTTCGCAAATTTCAATTGTCTTTATTTGTCTTCAAGTAGATTGTTTAACTTTGTTTAAGCGGTCTTGTAGCCGTTCACCCTGAGTTCGCGTCCAGCGAGTCATTCAATTCTAAATATCAGTGCATAGAATTCCTACGCTTTCTCTCGATATAAGTGCCATCTTGCTTTCATGGCCAGACTCTTCGCAACAGTAATGCCATCTGGCGCCATACTGCTCGTTTAAAATAAATCAAAATTTCTGAAACAATCTTTAAAACTGATATTGCTGCAATATACAATTAGAGGTACGGTATAACAATTAGAGCTTGTTAGAAAACTCTCATGACGCCTTCGATGTTGCCTCATGGTTTCGTTTGTCTAATTAATTTTTGAAAGTATGTTCTCCCATACTAATGTTCATTCGTAAGCCTGAGCAATACAAGTCATGTGGCTTACATGAAATGTGTGACCTTTGAGCTCGCGCTCTCGATAGCAGTTATAGAGAGGTTAATTAGAAAAAAGTCGATATGCGGTTTCGCTAATTGAATTAATATATCAATCGCCGCATACACAAAGCCGTATCAGGCACACTGACACACACCAGTCATGCGACCCATTTGTGCAGTTTTTCCAGGGCGACGTCAGCGCCCCTGGCGACGGCCGGCGCAAGTCCTGGATAAAAATAAAAGCGCTTACATGGATCGAGTCGTTTACGTGTATGGTTGTTTCTGTCGCGATTTGAGAATGTTGGAAGGTAGAAACGCGTTTTTGAGCGCGCTCGCGCCGGTTTTGGTTTCCATGTTTTGACCCTTCGCGTTGCCAAGCGTCGTTGATCTGTGCCCTCGTTTTGACCGGGTGTGACACATGCTGTATAATAGAGAAACAGGTATATACATTTTTTTTTCAAATATCCTCCGCGGGCCAGACGCCTCTGAAGACGCATGGCGACTGACATTAGCGGGCAGTCAGTCACATATAAGCTGCGAACAATATTTTTCAAGATTCTTGCGGCATTTCAGAAAATTGTACATTTTAATTAGCCGTGTTTCGTTTGCACCTTTACACCTTAAGTATGCCTATCATTGTCTCTCGAACTTCAACCAATGTGAGCACATCGTTGATATAACAATCGTCCAGGTTTACGTCCAGTATTATGATTATCTGACAAGACCATCGAAGACAATCGAAGGCATTCTGTGTTCTTATCTGCAATCGCTACAAGACCATTATTGCCACCCTGGAGAATGAAAAGTGCAATTATCAGCGACAATTGAAACCAAATTGCATTTTGTACCACAATCCATAATTCCGTTTATTGTCTCGCTATTCGACGCGACACGATTTCGTATTTAGATATTTGAGAGCCTTTTTTTTACAATGCGTGTACGACCTCTAGAGTGACCCTGTAGATAAAAGCTATACAATGCTTTTAAAAAAGGTATACGTTGACACTTTTGAAAACTTATTTGCTTCTGATTTATTTGCCGATTAACCTGACAGTTTTCTTTAAAACTGTTCTCTGTTTCTGCAGAAGGTCTCGTGTTTGTACAGGTATAAGACATATACCCTGATTTAGCATTCCACTTTCGTTGAGGGTTTTCTTCCTTTTCTCCGCTTTATCCACCCACAAGCATTGTTGTGTGTACGGGCTAGACGTGTACATGCAACAGGGCATAAATAAAGTTAATTGTTTTGTTTGGAAACCGCAAAACGCCGATTCATTTTGGTAGACACGCGAAAAAATACATTGTTTGCATCAGTCTGCATGGAGAACTGTGAAGTGACCTTCGACACGCGCCGGTAAAGGCGAATATGTATCTCTCCTCGACATATGAAGAGGTGAATGTGTATAATGAGACATTAATAACCGGTGTGGGGCCTGTGGTGATCAACAGTTCAACAAGTTCGTTTTTTGAAATCCGTAAGCCATATGAGTCAAGGCATTCTGTGTTTTTTTTTTAATGAAATAGGCGAGCCAAGTAATGGAATGCTTGTATTTGACCTTATTGCTTTTGGAAAGCCTGACTAGTTTTTATCTACGTCCGAAGAAATTGGCAAATATTGATTAATTTTCTGACACGCTAAGGCCCCAGCTCGTATTTCGCGATTGGCGTCTCAAACTCGACATACTGTTGAAGGTTATGTATTGTCTTTAATTTTTCGTGTCACGGTGAATGTGCATGAAAATCAAAATAAATTTTCGAATTGAGGAAATCTGGAGAAAATTACTTTTTAACAATGAACTTCATTGCCTGAACAACTGCGTTAACTCACTGAATTTTGGTACATATTTAATGGAAAGCGTGATATTTCAAAAATTTACACTATATCTATGCTTCAATTGAGCCAAAAAAAAAAACCCCAACAAGATTAAACTGTTTGGTGTCATTCGAGCGTGTTTGGCACTACTTCTGTTAATACGTTCATTGTTAAAGTGAGTTCCTAATTGGTCATTTCGCTGTATCGATAAATTCCTGCACGGCGCCTATTGGTGACGTCATTCGTGTCACGCAGACCGCCGTCTTTTCGTTTTATCAGTGACTGGTGAAGGAAACTAATTAATAATAGTAATTGGGACCGGCCAATCGGTGATTTGCACGCATGATGACTTACCTCCTCGCAACCCGTGTTCACCAGTGTGTATTTCAGCGAGCTCTCCTGCGAGCACCTATACAGAGTAGAAAAAGAAAATAAATAGTTAGTAACCTGTCCATCAAAATCAATTCATAACTTTGTTTTTAAATGTTTCTCATTAGAATGGAAGTTCCTCGTGGAAGTTTGCCCCCAATCAAGAATCCACGGAACTCTTTCTATGAGATATGTACACGTCCGCTTTTCACTTTTTATTAAACCAAACCCCATCCTCTATTCCACCCGCACATAACTATTATAAACCCCCATCTCACCCCTCCTCCTCAATTGGTAAGTATACAGGTGATCCTCATGAGATCCCAGCGTACAATTTGTTCACTGACAAGTCAACTCAATTTAAAACTCAACTTGTGAGCAAAGCCGTGTTTGAACACGAATATTTTTTCTTGAATTGTTTCATTTTAATGTGCCTTTGGCTCTGGGTCCACCAGAATCTCCACCACAGAATCCTTCCGTCACATCCATTCGTGTATGGCCAATGGACGAACCGTTTTTAGGCTCGAATCCACTACCCTTCTACTTGTAGGCAATTTGTGAGAAAAATTGCACCGTTCGAACGATTTTTTTATGAATTTATTTTTACATTTTGGGCGCACGTTTGGGTAAAATCTTTCGTCAGAATCTACTGTAGGAGAAGTGGCCCTTTGAGTTTTCCCTGGATCTCAGGAGGATAATGTGCTGTGCAAAATCCGCGATGCGTCGGACGCGTAAACTGGCAGCTCCGGTCACGATTCTCTTTAGCCGCTCGCCACCATCAGCTTCCGACCAATGATGATTCGTTCATCATCTCACGGGAGCACTTCCTGATGCCAGAGCTCTTTCTCTTTCACACTCTCCCCGTGAATAGACATGTATAGGCAGGTATATTCAGTAGTTGTTTCGACGATCGGCCACCTGAATTGCGCATGCGCGCTCGCCACCGCAAACTTACGCAGATGCCACTCTTCAAAGTGCTGGGTAGGGGAAGGTCGGGAATGAGCCCTATAACCTTAATTGATTTGCCTTTGATATTATTTTTAATCCATCCGAGGCATTGCCACTATCTTGCCGGATATTTTTTAAAACTCGCAACACGCAGTTTCACTACGCTAAAAAACTAAAAAATGTAAAACATTAGTGCGGTATGATTTGTAATATTTTATTGCTTAAATAATTCCGTTTTGACAACTTCACGATGCACAATTTATCTGCAATTAACACTAAGGAGTTAATTAATTTCCTGTTCTTAAGAAATCAGGTGAACCTTTTTTTCCATTCAGGTTTTTTAATTATCCATTTAAATACATTCTTCAGATTCAGTTGCACTCCAACTGAAGGACGATTTAGACGGTGGAACCTTTTACGTTTTGCTCCATGGAGCCATCAATTTGTATGCTACCATGTACGCGCGATGGTAGATCTGAAATAGACACGCCAAAGATTTCGAAATCACGGAAGTCCTAACAGCATTTTCAGATTCCACCTGACAAAACTCCCCATCATGAAATGACTATCAAATCAAACCCAAAAACTTCGTATAAAGTAATGTTTAACTTCAAAAATTGTATATATATATACCATAAATACAGTTTACTATCATCTCTCATATATTCAGATATAACTTTAGGTGGAGCTATATAATAAATAAATAAATAAATGGCGATATTGATTGTTCACAAAATATATTTTTCAATAAACTTGTAATTGTCAACTTCATAGTTCCATTAGCAGTACATTAGGGTCGTACATGTTATTGAAGTAAATAAAAGTTCCTTTAATCCACGTTGCAATTGAAACGTCATCTAACGCGTAATAGAAATTCGAAGAGCCCAACCAGTTCAAACACTTGGAAAAATCCTTTCATTGTAAAAAGTCGTGCTGCATGTATAAAAATGTTCGAACGTGTAGACGCTGGTAACTAGTTGCTTCATCGTGCGAATCTGACACTGACAACTTCCGCATCTGAACCTGAACGATATCGCCTGTCTCTTAGATGCACGACAATATGGTCTATATATCAGATATATCGATGATTGCATACTTGGTGTTATATAATTCAAAACTCTTGAGACGTGATGTGTGCGTGTCCCTTCAATGGTTGTGGTGGCGCCGGGGAGAGAAACGATCTTCGAAAACTGGTTACCGAAGAGCTACAATGTATATTTTTTTGATATACAATGAAAATACATGTATGCACAGGAGGATGTGACGATGATGGTGCGATTCCCTGTTCCAAGACTGATTTGAGTCTTAGGAGGATTTATGAGTCTGTCGATGCGCCGTGTGAATGGGTTCGCCGTCAACTGAAGAACTGGCGAAGTTCACTTTTCGTAACGAGGAATTTCTTTCACGACCAAGTCTTTTGTGTCAACCGCGTTAATTAGACCGCGAAGTTTTTCGTCTTCCTAGAGAGACTCCCCCCTTCTGCATTCCTATATGGGTTTTATGTATTAAACCAGACTCTGTATACATGTACAGGTTAAGTGTGTACATGTACTTAGGCCGGTCCGTATATACGCATCCAGGTAACACATCTTTTTTCGTTCGTCTCCTCGCAAGCGTAAATGAACAGCAGGCGGAAGTGAAAGAGCCAAAAGCCGACGAAGACTTAGAAGAAGGGCTATTAGCAAAAGAACGCTACGGGCGACCTTTTTCTCTTCAGATCGGAATTAATTAAGAATCGGTTCGGCATGGTCTGAAAATGGGGATAAGGTGGGTTTGCCTCTTGAGAACATCTACCTGCACTGCTTACACAAAATCTCAAATTTGAGGAATTGCTTTCTCCAAAACGTATAGATTAAAATACCAAGCAAAAATTGTCATTAAATCCTGAAACATATTTGCTTCTCGGCATCTATAACATTCAAAATACAAGGAAAGTATTTTAAATTTTCAAATTTTGTTTTAATTCCTTTAAAAAGAATTTTAAATGAATGCGTTTAATACTCGTGCACCCTCTGGTGGCGCTCCTAGGTATATATTGCAGTTGCAGTTACATTTATGTTTTTCGACATATATGATTTGGAATCTCGTTTTGCGTAATACACGATCGTCATCGGTGGCCGACTAAGATGGCTGGTTTGGTGGGATACCCTTTTATTTCTAAGGATGAAGGAAATTACTGTTTCGGTCTTAAGAGGTTCGAATTGCGCGGTCGTTCGCTCCCAACGTCACCCTGATGGTCGTCGCTCTCGTCATATGTAGTTATAATATGCGGAGATAATTTTTAAACATTCAACTCTTACATGTATAGCTCACCTGCCCATAATTGAGGGGACGGCGTATTATGGTGATATTGTACAGGATGTTTTTCTTTATGTGACGTCGAACTAAACATATTTTCCGATATAAGTCAGGAAGCGAAATATTTAATTCCAATGCGGTTCTTGACCAATTTCAAGTATTATGTCGGGGACATCAATTTTATTAACTTTGATTCTTGATTTCTTAACTTTGATTTCTTAACCCCAAAGGATTTCCTATTGTTTAATATTTTCGCCTTCTTTCATGACTGCCTTGTATTCTCTCTTTCATTAGTTAATTTCGGTATTTAAGTTAAAAGATAATAAATTATTTGTAGCCCATTTGGTTGAGAGTTGCGTTGAAATTACCATGAATTCGGTTATTTACTAGCGGATAGATTAACTAGTACATGTACAAAATTATCAGCATACACCGTAACGTTTTCGATAGCACCTCACTCCTCCCACATCAGCTACGTTTGAAAGCGTCGGTGCTATTGCGAACATCCAAAAAGGAAAACATTTTTTCTTTTGAAGTTATTCTCTCGAAAACGGTCGAATCTTAATTATTTTTTGAAGTTTCTGCGGATTATGTCGGATATATAGGTGAGCAGTCTAGTCTACGAGTTTCTTTCAAATACCAGGCAATTCAAGTTTTCTTATGTAACTCTCGGATTATGATAGTTACTTATCACTTTGTAAAGAATAAGGCATGATGGAAGCAAATAATAACAATCAATTAAGCACGACGTACGTGTTCGCCTAATTCGAAAACAATTTACACGGCGAAATTCTTTTGTTGTGACCGCCTGGCAGACTGCAGACAATTAATTGGTTAAAGTGGTTGGTTGCCGTCCCCCGAGCACGATTGCACAATTATTTTGCTGAGATTGGCGCATCACGTAATCGGAAGTTAGATTCCTTTTAGTCTCGAGTTTTTTTATTATTATTATTACATCGTAAGCTTGCTATCAACACACACTTGTCCAACAATTGTGACACCCTCCTTCGCGAACGACCAGCATTTTATCATTCCATTTTTTTAATCGATGCGGCATTAAGCGATAATACTTTTGTATTATTTGTCATTGTCATCATATCGAATTTACGGTATCCATACAATGAACTTTAGGGCAAAAACGCCGGTGGACCTCCTTAGCAAAGAGCTCAAGCATCGATCAAGTTTGATTGCAAGAACATCGGTCTCAGTCCGATCGAGTCATTTCTGTGTCGGCCTATCCCTAATTTGGAACCGCTCGCTCATGCCAGATGGTTGTTGCTTCTGGAGCATGAATGTCTCTACCTGTAGCAGTTGTGGCATGCCAGCATGCAGTCCCGCCGTGAGGGCATCTTTCTCTTTCTCTCGCTCTCCTCCTCCTCCATCTCTCACTGCCTACCCCGAGCACACTACATACCTGTTGTTCCACAGGTATATCGTCGAGTCAGTAACCTCCACCGTTTCCCAACTTATTCGTTGCTCCCCTCCGAACCTCTCTCTCTCGACCCTCATTTGACCACCCTACCATCTCCCCTCCTCCCATTTTCTTATTCAACTCGACTCGTTCGCCACCCCCTGCCCTCCCTACCCTCCCCCTCCTCCTTCGTCGCTGTTTTCGGCAGGTGGAGTAGTAGTGGGTACTAAAGAAAGCCCACAAGCAAAGGGAAAGGTGATGTGTTAGTCTTCCGATGATGGTGTACGTCGCGGTGTACAGTGGAGGTTAGGTTGGCCGGTGGCCCGGTGTAGGCTGGTGGAATCCTGGACGAACAATTCCCGTGTCCTTAGAGCGAGCTCTGATCTCAGGTGCGCGTTAATCCGTTCGCGGTTGGGGAACGTCGACTCGCTGACTCGCAAAATTTGGCATCGATTTGAATGAGGGAATTGTCTCTTAATTTAAATTCGCCAACGCGTGTGTAACACCTCATAACCGAAACCGGAATAGATGTTTTGGGGTTTTGTGAATAATTTTTAAATTGCATCGCGGACCAAAATTTCTCTGTATTGTAGCTTTATTTTTTAAACATAAAAATTGAAAGTGCTAAGACGTTGAATTTTTTTTTAAGGAATTATATTAATTTGATCGTAGTTTAAATTTAGAAAATGGAATTAGATAATCGACTTCGAATTTTCAAATGATGGAAATACAACGGTACAATAGAAAACTTGTAATGAATGGAGAACAAAACAAAACAAAAATTTCTTTTCGAATTAATCGGATTGGCGTTGTTCAATATATTGAAATAAATCGTTCCAAGTTGATATCAATCCTAACAACAGATCACAAGATCTTTCGCTGCTTAAATAGTTATTATTCCAAGGTACACATGGTAACTAGACCACCTGTAGCACAGAGTTGGTTCATGCCAGGAGTCGAACCTGGCTCCTCTCTCGCCGCTTCACTCAAACAATTCGACCACGACGTGTCGTGCAGTGAGTCAGTGAACAAGAAGATAACTAACACTTTAAAATATAGAAGTTGTTTAGTTCCTGCGCAATAATACTGGCGTTTGCATCACAACGCTGTGGGTCGTGCTGATTGTTTCTTGGTGGCGAACATTTCTAGATCGTTTGGCGATGTTGTCCACCCCCCCCCCAGACCCCTCCCCCTTCCCCCCAGCTCACGCTTTTTAATTCGCGTCCGTCGGCCGCCGCAAACTTGTCATTTTCTCGGGGCAGAGCCAGCACGCGATTCGCGATCACGATAGAAACACGGTGGACCATTCTCCAGTCCACACAACGTCCATGCCGTCCGATGACCTACCTGATGGTCGAAACACGCGCCGGTCGTGGTTCCTGGCGTACGGTCCAGTTCCCCTTCAACCGCCAATTCGCGGGCCCGCCTACGTTTTAAATGCTCTTTTTTAAAAGAACATTTTTATTATCGTTTATTGCCCGTCACGAATACTCCGTGGCACCGCCGTTTCTGCAACACGCCACTTTTTTTTTTGCTGAGCCCCATTCCAATATTCTCGACGGTGCGTCCACACCTGCCGGGTTCGCCCGGCCCACCCTACGACTCCACCTCCGGTTCCGTTCAGATCTATTGGTGAACGCACCCCGTACGGAACCGAGACCGATTTTTGTAGTGAAGGCAAGGTGCTGTTTGGAACATGCGGGCAAACTCCAGACTTGCTCACTTATAAGTTATAGATCGGTCGCATGTAATCGCCTCTCGATTTGTAAGCGCGATTCACTCTCCTGAGACCCCACATTAAAAGAGACATTAGTGATTAGGCTATGAACAGTGTATTTGTGAAACCGGGGGGAGATCGGTGGTCCCGGAAGGGCTCTTTTCAATTATTTCTATTTCTCGATAACTCGTATCTATGGTCTCAGCAGTTCTAGAAACCAGGGTGACTGGGCGTCTCAAAATTGCTGCGACTGATCCCAAGTTTTATCCCCCTCTTTATTCGATATTTTTAGAATCGCTGCTGATTAATATAAGTTTCTCGAACTATTTTTAGCGGTTCCCCATGGTTCAATCTTGGTTCTTTTAGCTCGAGTTTATGACGACTCGTTTAGCAATCGTTTCTCCGAATTGTAAAAACGTGAAACGGCGTTGCAGCTTTGTCGGCACTGGAGTTCTCGGGTTCGTAATTGATTGTCGACGATTGAGATTGTACGTAGAGATAAAGCAGCGATTACAAGAATATCGTGTCTTGTGTTGCGTGATTTGATTTGGCATCAAACCTGCGAACATGGGTATTATTCTGTGATGTTTTTACACGATTATCTTCTGTGAATCCATAAAAAACGATCATAAGATAAATATGACCGCATGATACGCGTCGACGGCGGCGCCATCTGTTTAGATGTTCAGATAATTTTAACTTTTGTCATAAGACAATTCCGCTAGAATTGCCCATATTCTGTTCAGAATTGAATTGTCTAGTGCAGCTTTCCTGTTAGCGTTATAACTTGTACAATCCGTCATAGCTCAGTCGATAGGGAAGTTACGACAACTTTCGACAAGGGTTCTCGTTTATACGATCCCCAACTGGGCACTGTAGAAACGTCACTGCAAAATATATATTTTAAATTTTGCACATTTCATGAATGCGTGCGTAAAAATGAAAAATGGGAAGGTGTTGGTTCAACCTTTTCGTATACGAGGACAATAAAACTATAAATAAAACGTTTATATGATTGGCGTTGTTGTGCGGGGTCGTCTTGAATGTGCTCGTATTTTTAAAATATGAATGAAAAGGAGGAGGATTAAATTAACCACCATTAAATATTTATTAATATATCGCATTAAATTTATATAAAGGATTCATTGATAGACAAAGTTGTTGTTGTATAAATTACATGGTCAAAGGAAATTTTGAATTTACGAATCGAAAGCGTAATTAGGATCTATAAAGTGAACCGTCGATGCGTCGAGCCGACACAGCTGGTTTGGCTATTTTGAAGGCGCCTCAGAAGACCGAAAGAGCTGAATTACTTTTCAGTCAGGTTATGAGGACAAATTACACGTAGTTTGCTTTCTAATATACCGACCCAAAATCAGATATTCTTTTTATAGTCTTGAAATATGTTTGGCCTTCTAAAAAACAGCAAATAGTATTGTATGTTGGAGGAAAACTGATTCAAGTTGGTGAGTCAGAGTCGGTGATTCAATGGCGAAAGATGCTCGCATAAATCCACAACATGCAATTTGACTTTTGCACCATTAGTCTTTCTCGATTCTTCTTCAGAATAATCAACACCGCCACAGTCCTCTCCACACCACCCCCGCCTCCAACACCGTATCAACAAAACCTCCTCCTCCATCCACCCCCAACTCGGCAGTCACGGTGGTCGCTTAAGGTAGCAATCCGACTCTTGCTGTGCAAACTCAATTCTGTCTCTCTCTCTCTCTCTCCCTGCAGCACCCTACTGTACATCAGTTTGTTTTGTTAGCGCGGAGACCCCGCACTTTTTAAAACGATTCTGTTTGTTTATAGGGGCGACGACGAAACAAACGTGCCCCAAGAAATGGAAAAGGCAATGACGAAGAAGAAAAAAAAAAGAATTTCCTCGAATCGATTCGTAGCAGCACGATTTACATGGACATAATGGAGAGATGCTGCTGTTTGGGAGAGAGACTGAGAGCGGGGTGACCGGGGGGTGGGGGAAGTCTTTTGACTTTCTCTGTTCGAAAAGTGTACACGGGGGAGGGGTAGGGACAATACAAAGAAAAATTCTCACTTTCAGGTGACGGACTTGATTTCACGTGACCACCTCCCAGATTACTTCGCCCTCCACCCTCCATTCTTTTACACAGCCCGCGTCAATCTTTTCTTTCAAGATATGCAGACTCCATTGCGTGAATGCACAGGCTCTAGAAAAATAAAAAGTGGGGGCATCCATGTAAACCCTCCCCCCCTCCATCCTTCCGCCCCTTTCTGATAAAATGGTGATCATCAGGGTGTATGCTCGGTCATATAGCATTTTCAAAATGGAGAGGGGGTTGGCATTCACCATTTTCCGTCACTGCCCTGGGAAAACACGATTATTTAATTCTTCCTTTCACGTCGATCGTGACATCGTGCTGCGCGCCTTTCACCAATGAAACGGAAGTCGCTCCGATTCGTCCTCTATGCTGCCGGTGCCCAATTAACTGCGTCACGGGTGTCGCCATTTGCCCCTCTCCGCTATTCAGTTGAGTATTCAGCCGCAAAATACAGGTACAGAACTCTGTATTTATACCGAGTTGCAATTTCAAAGGTTTGCCAATCAATTGAGATTAAGAGCCAATATGTGTCTTTTCTGGTGACTGCAAAGTAGAATTGAATTTCCTGTCGAGCTTGCTAACGGACGGAATGTCCAGCATTTCGATGGAACGAATCATATGGAACGGGAATTGATCTTTTCGACAGAATTGTGTAGCAACGTTAAATCAGTTATTTTGCCCAATATGCTTTTTTCAATGTTGATTCCTGCTCTGCACCTATTTATGTATAGTCCGCAGTGAACAATTACGTCCGCCACCTGTTATATTCTGATCCGATCCTGATTTATGTAGGTAAATCCAGGTGACAAACTGAACGTCGAAAAAGCACAAAACGTTCAGATGAATGAAACAGAACTCGCCCAAGTCTCAACCGAAATTTTCTCTCTACTCTTCACAATGGTATTCTGTTTACCTTACCGTCCCCATCTCTCCCTTCTTTCCGAATACGCTCGCATCAAGGCCTTTCCACATAACAATTCCCCCACCGGTCCTCAACGAGAGGGGTTAGAAAAGTAACCCACCCTCCCTTTCTAAACTTTTCTTATGGAAAAACAAGCGCTTTCCTCGAGATAAGACCAATTTGAAACTTCAAGAAGTTTTCAGAGAAACTCTATTTTGGGTCCTAGTCTAGGTTACGTTAGGGATTTTAACACCCATACGAACGAAATTTCGATCAATGCCTACTCTTACCGTAAAATGTTTCTTCTTAATTTTATATTCTCCGTACGTAACATCTGAACTGTTGATGATTAAGAGAAATCAAGAATCTTGAAATCAGCTTTTTCTGTGCTTTTAGTTTCATCGTTGAAAACAGTTCAGCAATTTTATGAAGCAAAAGAATGGAGAGTAAGGGGAGGGGTTTTAAATATACGGACCACAAATCTCGAATATATTTCGTATACTTTTACCGAGTCTCCGTCTATTGTGTGATGCAGACCTGCGGCTTTCCAGATTTCTTGGACCGAGATTCTCGTCTATTGTTCGGGCTTAGTTAGTCTGTTTACTGGAAGGGGGAAATACCTGTACTTTAATCTTGTTCGGCCAACATTTCTCGTAGGTGCGAGGATTTTAAGAGGCTTCGGTCTCCCCTGTATCCCCCCTCCCATTCCACAGGTACGCTTGCTTATACTGAATACTTATACATGTATGTACAAGTGCCTAAGCAACCTTCCCCCCTCCCGTTCACTTCTTCACGTCATCTTCACAGTGTGTACTTGGATTGGAGCGAGCTCTTTAGCAAATCTTGCAGAACCGTGTCACTCACATTTCGACACGTCGGGTCACCCAGCAGCCACGGCTTAGCTGCCAATCGATACTTTTGGTTTGAGGTGTTGGTTTTGAGTAGCTGTCTTCCCCAACGGTCTAAAAATGTATACCAATACCCATAGGATAGGTTTCTGGAAAGAGTATGGCAGATTCTCGCCATTTTTGGCCCTGAGGTGCCCGCCAAAATCGGCAGTTTATCAATCTTTCTACGATGGTCGTCCTAGTTTTCGTGCACGATTGCGGCGAATCTAGCGAATAATAGATGAAACCTACTTTTTGGGTGGGCACCTCAAGGCATAACCGTGCTTGCGCGCGTAAAGACTCCATGTTTGTTTCAGAGGAACTATTCAACAGGACTCATGAAACAGCCTTATCCATATAAGGCGAGCGGAATGGTTTTTCCAAAATAAATTCATGCACTTCACTCAATTTGCTTTGTTTAAATTAGTTAAAAAAAATTCATAGGTGTTTCTTTGATTAAATCTGTCAACAATTTTCAAGATTCTAGGCGTATCTGTTTTCGTTGTAAATTAGTTTGAAAAAAATTCAAAGGTGTTTCTTTGATTAAATCTGTTAACAATTTTCAAGATTCTAGGTGTATCTGTTTTCATTGTGGTCAATCACCCACCCTTAACAAAAAAAGAGAAACACTTTTCTTGGAACCAGTTCTTAAGAGAACACTTATAACAAGTTCCTATGTTCCCCCATTTCCATAAAGGATAGATTTCGGCTTTTCCAACTAATCGACTGATTTATTTTGAGTGACTGCGGCGGATTGGTCGGATTTGGATTCGACCGAATCGCGTGTTCCGGAATCTCGCCCAGCGGGATTTGTTTGTGTATGCTCGGACACGTTCGCCGCGCTGTAGAATGCGGATTAGTGTGAGCTCACCAGATATGAACCGGCCTCCCCCTTGTAGCAAAAAAGAAAAAAAAGAGCCCTCAGCTGACCCGCGCAAAATCTGCAAGTGACGAACTCGTTTGACAATGGTGTTAAGGAACAGGCGTGAAGAAAGCGGATCTTAATTATTGACACGTTTGTTTCGACGTTAGATTCTTGAGGAAGCACCCCCCCCCTGCTGTCGAAATCATTCAGCCGAGAACTTCTCAACCCTGAATAGTATTTGTAGTTTCCATCAATTTTATTTTCGTCGTGAGGAGGCCGATAGTCGACAACGTCAAAATTTCATTTTTGCTTTAGCATTTTCTCCATTTTTGTTTATTTACTGATGATTAAATGAAGTTTAAATAAAAGTGGGGGTTGTGCCCGGGACAGGTCGGACGAAAAATGACGAACAAGAGTTGGCGATAACTCTTCTAATATAATAATAGTAAACTATTATTTAAAATGAAAAAATTAAACTAGA
>JAQGBY010005625.1:0-14374 GCA_034698785.1 Mycogona germanica | reverse complement strand
ATTGTATACAGTAAATGATTATGTAGGTTTTTTCTATGTTTATTATTGACCTGTAATATTTGAAATTCCATTAGTAACTACTTTATCTCAACTTATATTTAATTAATGGGTTTTGGAGCTGATTTCTTGTCATCGTGTCCAGCGTTACACCTTAAATTCTCTAAAGAAATATTTATTGAAAGCACGGTACTCCTGTTAGTCTTTCAAACCGTTAACATGTTCAGCTCATAAGTTATCGTTTTATAACTATGAAATTTGACTGGCTCATCAATTATTATATTCCAGTAACTGTCAAAGTGGCCGAATGCCATAGAAACAAAACCTTTTTGTCGTCTACTCAATCCATTATTCTTTGGTAACGAAAATATACACATAAGCCATGTATACAATACAGAATGGAGGTCAATCTTCGGCAACGGATACAATGAAAAGCAATGTCGCCACGGTAGTTTGCTCCAACACCAACACTATAAGCTAACAGAAGCAGTCGCATATGTATTGCATCGAGACCAATTGTAATTTGTTTACGCCTGAAAGCGTGAGTGCAGAATTATAGAGTAGATTTAGTTCAAAATAAAGTCTTTCTTTTTCATTTGAATTCGGTTTGGATCATTCCTTATTGAAAAACGGATAAAAGGTTTTTTGGAAAGCATTTGGTCGTAAACCAAATGCATTCAAAATCAGGCTGAAAATATGAATTGCCGATGGGCATGACGTTTGATTTAATTTGATTTAATTTGGTAGACTCATTTCAAAGTTACTTAGCAAGAGTAGGTTACTTGACCGTCATATTTATAGAAAAAATAATGTACGTGCACACATGCAACATTGCTTGCAATGAAGCGCATCATACAAAGAAAAGAGGATTTTCAGAACGAAGCTTGGATTTTGTATACTGCATATTTACGTTTGATAAATCATAAAAATGCAAGAATATATTTCTGTCAATTTCTGCACTGCTTCCAATAAACATATTAGTTTGATGATATTTCTCACTTAAACATATTTGTAATCTTCATGATCTTCGGAGCATTAAAATGTCAACTTGTGAAACCTGTAAGACTGGAAAGACTGTAATCCATAAAAGGAGCACCGTGAAAAATGCTTAGATTTAAATGAAATTTGGCACTTACTATAATACAGAGAAACAATAGATTTAAAGCAAAAATAAATTATAAAATGTGCTCAAAATGTTCTCCGATGGACTTAACACAAGACCGAAGTCGAACGCGCCATTCTTCGATTGACAAATCGATTATGGATTATGCGCTGGTCAAGCTGGCCAAGCTCAATCCAAGTTTTCTTAATTCCCTGTTTCAAGTCTTCGATATTGGCAATCTTCGATTTGTAAACCGTGTCCTGGATAAATCACCAAATTTTGTAGTCCACTGGATTCAAGTCCGGACTGTTTGGTGGCCTGTGGTTGGGTTCGATCAACTATGGCGTTTCCAGTTGCAGCAGTTCAACTGTTTCTCGAACACGGTGAGGGGGATTTACGGGGATTGTTGAAAAATAAAAAAACCTAGATTCACAGTGCACATGTACAATGCATCAACTACTAAAATGTGAGTACTAGATGTTGCCATACTCTTGATGCAATCAATGTGATTCCCGCTCCATTGAAATGAAATAAATCATCAAAGAATTAATCACTATCACAGTGTGATTCTCAGGATGTTAAAAAATATGCATGCAATTTGTTATGAATTGTATTGCAGAGTATATCCAGTAGTCAGCATCCCCACACAGGACAAATCACTGAATACAGTTATGCAACAAGTCCTTGAGAAATATTGTTTCTTCAAAGAGAACGATCAATTTTCTATTATATATATTGACTTTTGCATTATATTATTAATGTCACGGCTCTCATTCTGGAGCAGTGAGAGATACAGAGAAAGCGAAAGAATGGCTGAGAACACTGACTTTGAATAGAGAATGTTGATGGATGTGGTGTATATAGTAGAATGAATGAAAAGTAGGTTTTGCGCGACACGAAACTAAATATTTAATATACTTTTGACGTGAAAATTTCCAATTCGTTTCGGATTTCCAAGTGCCGCATTCTATTCCATGAATGGCATACGAGTCCTCCTGGATGTATGCGCTTTTTTAAAGATGTCAGTGCTGCGTGTGTGTATATTTATTATACACCGTCTTTAGCCTACTTTCGCACCTCGAGCTTCTGTGTCAGCGTAAACTTGAATAATTTCAGGGTGGAGCGCTAGGCCTGGTTCACGTCGGGCAGGGTGCTGCGCAAGAAACAATTGGCTTTCACCGTGGTGTCTTACTTCAGGCCGCGGGAGTGATGAGCTGTGAACTCGGATGAGTGGATAAGAATAATTGTGCATCCATATATATAAAAATGAAAAGATGTTCTTTATGCATTCCTAAACCATTCATCCGATCACTATGAAATTTTGGGAATTTGTTTACTACATTCCCGAGATGGTCTATGCCAAATTTGTCTCCTAAGATCATTAGATCGTTCATTTTTTACTTTTTGCGTATTCCCGCTAATCATTTTTGTGTATTCCCGCGATCCCCAAATCAGTTTTAGGTGTGCTCCCCCACTCACTCAGAGAAACCTTCAACGTTCTTCTCTCTTTTGTTCTTCTCGCTGACGTCAGTTCAGAACACCCCTCCCCTCACAGGAATCAGTTTCATTTAACGCAACCAGAGCACAATCATGCGTCGCACGGGAAAGCGACAAAGCACGGGAAAGCGACAAAGCACGGGAAAGCGGCAAAGCACGGGAAAGCGACAAAGCAAGGGAAGCACGGAAAAGCGGCAAAGCACGGGAAAGCGGCAAAGCACGAAAAAGCGGGATGCAAATGAATGCATCCTTTCTTCTTCGCAGCACGGGAAAGCGGCAAAGCGGGATGCCAATGAATTCCCGGGGAAAAGGGAAAATTATGTGCACGAGGTAGTGTGACCGACCCATTTAACCGGATGCCACAGCAAGGCGTGGCCCGGGTCAGCTAGTCACGAAATAAATTTGACGTAATTGACAACTCTTTCATCAAGGTTTCCCTTTCTGTTAAATATTTGTCGTCGGCTACCACATATTTTTGACTATTGGTTATTTTAAGGCGATGCCTGTAGTATCCATTTCTCGAATCTTATGCCTTTGCTGACAACGCTTACGTTTGGAGACAATGGCGGTGTTCGGTTTATGTTGTCGATTTTGTTTCGTTATGACCTCGGTGCATGACCGATATTGGCGCCGTCTGATGGCGCTCAAATGACTCATATGTTTGACGTTTAAGGCTGGTTCCAGACCGATGTGTTGCACAATAGCGCAGAAACAGATCCATGTAAAATTTTGTGGAGCTAATTATCGTTTATCATGCGTTCCTTTTACTCAAATAGTCTTTTTCAAAGCACTGAAAGAATTGTGGAACTATTGGTAGTTTTCTCTGAAATATGGTTTTGGATCATCAACCCATTTTGCATTTACAACGCTCCTAAAGCGGTACTAGAATTTAATAAACCATGCGCTACTAGCGGTGAGATTTGAAATCTATAGTCATCCGCCAAATGACAAAATGCGCGCCAGCTCTTCATAATGTATCTATCTCTATTGTATATCACAATAAATTCATTATTAAATGCCTTCACAAATTAAAGCAAATCGTATTTAAGTTTCTCTAAAACAGTTGGATTTCTAAGCGCTCCACATGTAGACGAACACCTTCTCTAATACATCAACATTTCGCATTCAGTCCGACTTCATTAATAAATTACTGTAGTCACAGGAATTATACTGTAAAAGCTGTATTCAGTATTCAGAGTACTATAAAATAGTCGGTCTCGAACACACGAATAATTCGACGAATACCGAAACTTTTCCGTACACGTGGGGGTTCAACCGTACCTTTATTTGGCCTACACACACACATCGAGGCAAAGGTTGTGTAATTACAGTCCTCACGGGTAAAATGAAAAAAAATCTCATTCCACTTAGTTCCTGCACATCTTCTTCCCGGTTGGAGCGCACTCTTTCTCTTGACACAGTATGTGGCCAATGACTGGAATAGAATGATCCTCGTCAGATATATTACAGCTGTTACATATTGGACTAGCACCACGGAAAAGTGGAACAAAATTGTGCTTCTGAAGATCGTCTCTGAGCGTCAACTGTGCTAATGTTTTTGGAAAATACACATCCAAAAAATAAAATCTTTTATTAATATCAGTCCATTCGCAGATTACGGTACAAAAGTTTGATTCGACCTGCATTTGTGTATGTGGATTTGTGTTATATTAATGTTGCTGTGGTTCTGAAAAGATATATTATTAAAAAAAAAATTAATACATCATTTCAATGCTATAAGATACTTCACTATTTAGTTGCTATTTGTTTTAACTTAAATTTTCAGTATCAACTGTGCCATCAAATTTCAGCAACTTTTACAATAAACACGATAGATAATTTTGCTCGATGCGTACATGAAAAAGCTATATACTGTGACATCACTGCCCGCGCGAATCTGATTAACATTCCAACTGTTTTATAATTTATAGTGTACATTGTACTGGTATGTATTTTTGTCGTCATCGGAGAGATTACGTTCTGCTAGACGCGTATACGTGTAACTGGTTTGGCTACCGTGCGTCATTGCATAAATCATCATCCTAAACAACAGACATGCTCAGAGGCCTATGTCTACTCGTACATGTACCCGATATATGTACTCGTGTGTATCTATAGCGTGCGATATCATGTGTTCGATGAATTTTTTCGCAGCTATGTGATCGTCTCTCCTTCTACTCGGCCGACCGGCATCGGTATCATCACAAAATTGATTAAATTATGGGGTGTATTAGACTGTCGATGCATTTGAACATCGGCGAATTCGCCGACCACTAAACTGGCGTGTATTTTTGGTTTCGATATCGGCCGAGAGTCCCACAGTCAAACACACACACACACACATATTAAACAATAGAGTAATTGTGGGTGAAAGCGTGCTATTCAACTGTCAAGGGATCGAACCATAATTTTTGTCAATCCTCTTTTCGATCGCACGGTGCATTCGGATTTAATCGAGAGAATTGGAAAATACGTCACTGCACCAAGTAAATACATGTATAAATTTAACACGAGTCTTGTTTGTTTCAATCAGTATGTTCCATGTTTGCAGGACCTGTTATTTGCGAAGCCTGCAAATGAAGCTCGATATTTTAAAAAAAATTAATGATTTTTGCGCAATAATTATCATATACATTTTGTATTTTATCTGAATATCCTCGTCAGACTCGGCAATAGCTTTTTTTCGTTTTCATTTTTCAAATAATTTCATTTTTAAACCACAAGTCGAAATTAATTCCAAATTTTTTATAAATTCATGAAGAATTTCAAGATAATTCTGAAATTAGGCAATTCTTTTTAACGTTATTTATTAAGAATCTCTCATTATTAATTTTAAATTCCTACAGAATGGCTAAAATTACAGTATATTTTTAAAAAAGATAATTATTTTGATTGCATTTATCCTAAAACATAGAAGTTTCAAAGTAATATTGCGCAACTGAATTAAGCAGCTAGGGATCTGAGGAGGATACACGACAATTTTAGGATTGCCACTATCAATTGTTTCAAACTTTATCTTGATAAAATATTGTCTTTAGTAATAAAATATTCATAATAAATTCACAATAAATTTATAATGAAATAGGGGTTGTCTCCGGGACAGCACCGGACGAAAAATTGTCTTTAGCACGATTAGCGTTTCTAATAAATCTTAAAAATTATTATAATAAAGTTATATTTTCTTTAAACCTTGAGGTCACACTTCTTAAATATTCCGCGTTTTCAGTGAATTATTCTAACCATTCCACATCTCTATATATCGAATACCTTCTCTTATACCGAATCTACCCAAATAGCGGAAATACTGGTATGGGTCAAATGTTGCAGAGCATTTGACGAGCTTGTAACATCGATAGTAGGAGTGTTCTCGTAGTGAAATGTGCACGATTTGTATTTCGTAACGTCGGTCAAGTACATGTACATTCGGAATGTCCATAGGCCGTAACTCGTGTGGCCGCATCCGAGCCGATATCCAACTGGGCGTTGACACACATATTATTTGGCATTTAATGCAAATTTAAACTGGAATGAGATGGCATGTACCAATGTTGGTGCTAATATCGTTATTAATATAGGACGCTTGGTCCGAGATGAACCACTCCACATAATTGCTTTTATTATACATGTATCTAACTGCGACAAAAATTAACTTAAATTTTTTAATGATATAACATCTCTGAAGTCTTTGACAAAGCTGCAGCGTCTTCAAGGTGCAATTTATTATTTTTTGGAAAATTTACTAATTTCGTTTCCTGAGAATTTTAACCAATTTATCGAAAATGCTCTTATTAAATTTTGAGAGGTTCGGCAAAGTTTCTTCGTGCGTTTGTAAAACGTTTCAACGAACGCATCACGAAGGCGATTTCGTTTCACTCTCTTTTTGCGCGTAATAAAAACACACCTGAATATCGCTTCCAGCCAAAATTGAAGTTTTCACTTTTTATCTGCCCATCAATGGGTCTGGCACATCGTATTCTCACTTTCGCTAAACGTTGCTCGAATATATTAAAATTAAATAATAATAAAAAAAAAGAACAATATTGACAGGTTCCTGAAAGTATGTGATGCCGAAAACAATTTGAAAAGTCTATGATCTCGCCCATAAAGGCATATCTATCGAACACTCGTTGCTGATGTTATACATGTGCATTCTATTCAACAAGTTGTAAATCACTCCTCAAATGGAACTTGCACTCACTCTTACTCACACACCATCTTTCGCATATTTCTTTCGGCCAGAGTGTTAACAACTAGCTTTCTAACACATTAAAAAATAAAAAATATACTGTGTATTCACCTGTATTGTTTACCTGGTATGACGCATTGTTTTTTTGAATAATTTACTGGGAAACTATATTCTTTTGTCTCGGTGATAATATACGATTACATCTTCAATTCCACGTACATAAAATCGTTAATGGTTCCCAGTAAATTATAAGAATCGTATTAACGTAGACACTAATGATCGAATAAACGGCCAGCGTTAAAACATGTTATGCTTTAAATAAATTCCCAAATCAATGTACCTTTTTATTAAAACATAACGAAACTGATTCGTATTGATAATAATTTTACGTACGAATTTAATAAAATGCATCGTATAAAAATAATATAATAAAACACTCAATAAAAATAAAAAATAACATCCGTTGGAGTCAAATTACAAAATTTTACAAATATTACTATCACTAATGAGTAGAATGAAGCATTTACGTCAAAATAAAAAACTGATTAGTCTATTAAACTTTTATTTTTCTTTAATTAATACGATTCATTTTTCCCAGCAAGTGTACCAAGCGCTGCTAACGTCGAATTGGAATTTAGCGTACAACGCGCCACTACCGGCGACAATTGCCGTCATGCGCCAAATGAAGAAATGTGCACCTCTTAGCGATAAATCGCAGCCTTCTTAATAAAAATGATTCAATAAATTTGATATACTCAATAATAATTGAAAAATGTCTAACTAAAGACTACTTCATAATATCTAGAATTCATGTTAGCAAAGGTGCAACATGTGCAGGTGTAATTCAGGTGTAATTATTTATGACAGAAAAAGTGTCAGAGTGCGGGGAACTGTCGGAAACTCTTTCTTCTCAAAAATGAATAATTCAAAAATTTTGTTTCGTAGCGTGTCCGCGAAAAATTGCGGAATGAGCAAAATCCTAGACACGAATAACGAAATAAAACTTGAAGAAAGAGTATTATTTTAGGAATGAGTCCTTCCCATCTCTTTCAAACCTTTTTTTTACTGGCGATTGTATGCAATTCGGTGGCACACAATTTTATAGACCAAACCCCCTCTGTAGGCTGACCAGCGCGCTTTGCAAGTGAAAGCGAAATTGGGCAACCCTATGGCGGTATACGTGAGTCCCCGAATGCATTTTGGCGAAGCAAAGGTAGAGAGAGTACAAAAATCACCTGAACGTCACACTTCACTCGAGAGCCCAGCGTGGAACAATTCCTCCCTCCTCCTCCTCATCCCATTCGTTACAAACATCATTCGTTACATACTCTGGCGAATAACTGTTTTGAACCTAGCTTGGTGGTGCATGGTGGTGGTGGTATATGCCATTTACGTGGGGACTCCCCACCATCACGACCACCCCTCTAAATATGCCGGTTCTGTTACATGAGCTCATGGTCCAGCGGTGTCCAAATTGTGGTGCTTGTAGCGGTGGAGGTTTCCTGCCTGTAAAATAATATATGATACAGGTCGGGGGCTTGTTTCACTCTGAGACTGGAATTCACTTTTTGAAATGAAAAAATATTTTTTAATGAATCAGAGATCTTTATTGGGACATTTTAAAATCAAATTGATGCATCGAATGTCCTAAAAAAGTTAACAGCAATATTTATTCAATATTTGTGAGTTGTCACAGGGATGAATGCAATATTTACAGTTAGGAAATTAGCAATTATTTTTGCATTTTCCATCCACAAAAGCCAATGAAAAAAATCAATCTTACGTATTTTTCACGACAAGAGTTTTATACAGAATCTACCTTTGTGGGGAAGTATTTAATTACCCGTTCATATGTTGCATAGCAATGAACCCGATCATTAAAAATAAGTCCACGGTAAAATAATTTCTTGTCGAGGATCACATACCATCATATTCACATATAAATCCTGCCCTGCATTAATGACATTCTCTCTATTAATTGGCAAATGGCAGAGAACTTTAAAATTCCTTTTTTATACGAAACATACTGATCGTTTTCTTAACTAATTGGAGCGGTCTCATTTACTGAACTATCGTTATTCTCATTTTCGTTTTTTCGTCTGGGCCCAAGAATTTGTCTTAAGCGTCGCCGTTAGGTACGCTTTCCCAAGTAATATTCAATTGGGCGTGTCTTAGCAAGAAAGACAATTACAGTAGTATTTTTACCCAATATTTATTAGTCATGCCACAAAATGAGTATCAAGGAATGCGCGGATCGATACCGGTTAAACTTTTTCAACCGATACTGATCGAGAGTCTCTTCGACCAATCCATCCCGAATTTTCGTCACAAAATATCTGTATACTGTACACCGCAAAATAAGCTAAGTAACAAATTCTTCAAACGTACAAGTTATTTACAATTCAAAACAATTAATGTTCAGTACAGTATTGGAATACATATGTCAATGTCATTTTCAATAATTTGTCAATAATGCAAGCAGCAACCTACATTATCA
Source organism: Mycogona germanica (assembly GCA_034698785.1). Classification (NCBI taxonomy): domain Eukaryota; kingdom Metazoa; phylum Arthropoda; class Diplopoda; order Chordeumatida; family Chordeumatidae; genus Mycogona; species Mycogona germanica. The sequence continues at coordinate 5,095 of JAQGBY010005625.1, read as the reverse complement.
GGATTATCTAGACGGCTTGAGTGGCATCTTAGAAGGACAATAAATCTAAGCATTTTTCTAAGTAATTATTCAATGGTCAACATCGATCAGACTTTGGCTCTTAAGATGTATAACTTAACATAAAAATTAACGGTAGTTACATGCAGGCAGATACAGGCATGTCCCTTAAATCCACCACAGCATGGGAAGAAGATCGTCTGGGTTGGATTCATAAAAATGAACCCCCATTTTTATCAAAAGTAACTATCAAATTGCAATTTCCAATTGCGTACAGCATGAGCCAAGTTGATATTTAAAGAAAAGGGTGTCCACCACTGCACCTCCGGCGATGCGATGATTCTCGGGGCTGGCCCATACCGGGGGCGACGTGAAACGTGAAAGTGAGAGCGGGGCAGCCCTGGCAACATCAGCGAGAGAGAGCACGGCGGCGTAGCACTTCTGATGAGGCGCCGAGGAGGCCATGCGGGATTGGCAAACTGATCTGTGCCGTGGCACAATTTCGTTATTCCCCCCCCTCTCCTCTCAATAAGATTACGAGGAACGTCATCGTGGCCAAAACACAATGCGCGCGCGAAATCTTCTCTCTCTCTCGCTTTCACTCTGTATACGACTGCCCCACAGTGCGTTCTCTCCCCTCCCATCTCCCATATCGTCCACGCAAACCCCCTTCCCCTCCCCTTTTTCAGCAACCATCATCACCCCCCGATGTGGTCCATCGTGCAAAGTCAGGTGATCGCAAGTATATAAAGCCCGTTCCCAAATTTCAACTTTCATAACGTCTCCGAGCATCAATCCTCTATATATCTCTCTCTCGCTCTCTGAAGAAAGACCTAGTGCGTTGGTCTTTGCTTTTTTCTTTCCCTCAAACAGCGTCCGTCACTTGCTGGATTTGGCCGGCCGTTTTTACCTGTGAAATCGAACCGGTGATTTGCGACGAAGGAGGTATATACTCGTGAATTCGTGGGTTTGGAATCTTGGTGGAGACGCGTTTTCTCAATCTAGTGCTTCGCCGAAAAATCGACTTCTGACATCGGCAGAATGGATCGCCGCTATTTCCGTTTAAAACGGACTTTTCATCTTCGTCCAATTTTATATTTCTATGCTTTCAACATCATTTCGCGTTTAATCCACTCGCGCAATACTCGTTTTCGAAAATTTAATATATCGTCAGCCAATCTGAGATTTTCCTTTCTTAGACAATTAGAGACTCGCACATAACGTTTCGCTTTTCTGGAATTGGTCAAGCAGTACAATTATATTATCACAGCCGTGTTCTTTACAAACAAAAGTGATCACATTAGAAATTTTATTTAAGATGGTTTAATGAAAAAGTGTTAATCCAAGAAAATCAGACATCGTTCAAAACAGTCAGCATGCATTTGCTAGTTGCTTATAAAGTTCGGGTTTGTTTTAATTTTTTATTTCTCGCGTATATCGCTAATTATTTAAGTGAAATTTAAAATTCTAAACTCGTTAATTGAGATAGGGGAAAAATTAGTGTGACCTGCTGTTGCAATTATGACACTGAGTTCTCGTATAAATTTATATGCGGTTAAAAAATGAAATTAATAGAATTAATCTCTACAATTATTTATTTCCAAGGAAGCGTTCAGTACACGATTTTATTTTCATAATTTCATTTACCGAAACACTGATTATTATCAATATTCCGTGTCGATACATAGGTGCCAGTAATTTGTAATTAAAATACAGCAAGGACAGTTATGAAAATACAGTCTTGGATATTTGTTTGAAAATATTGATTGGTGAGAATAGAATAGAACGTGGGAGGAATTTTTTTTGTTCTTATCTACCAGCATCATCCTATTTTAATTTTTACGGGGTTTACATTACTACTGAGGAATTGTTATTTTGTGGCAAATTCAACTTGCAAATTTGATCGCATTCTTACGCTAATAGAAAACAACGGGTTCACCTTAGGTGTATCTACCGTTGGTAACGAGGGCGTCGATTTATATAGGAACCCACAGTTGTAACGCGAATAAGCGTTCGCGCAAATTAGTGTTCAGCCCAGCCAGAAGCCACACTGTATCTGCAGTTAAAAATGCACCTAGATAAGGCCATGCGATTCGAATTTGCGCTCCTATCACTCATCGCGTCATTCATTTCCATATGCACTGCAAATTTAATAAGACCACCGCAATGCCTTTTGGGGGGAGATATATCGAAAAGTGATCCGTTATACATGAGCTGAAACTCGAAAATGAAAGTGGCAGCTGGCGGGGTTTTCCAGACCTATTTTCGGCATTGTATTATAATTTTTGATTAAATTATGTTGCTGTGCCGTCTGTATCGTTGCGGCGCGGAGAGTATAACATATATTTTTTTTGTCTGTTTTATCCAGTTCTAGAGCAGACAAAATGAAGACACTGACAATTGTATCCGTTTTGATCGGATTATTTATTTCGCCAATCGCGTGCCAGGTAATGTAACTGAAAACCGACGATCTCATTTTATTTCCGCGAGCGATGTTTCGACGTCAATGTCACAGTATCTTCCGGAACACCTAATTTCGCTGAAATTCGAAATTTATTTAGTTCCGCGTATTTTCGATGTCAAATAAGAATTACATAGAAATTCTCTGTAGCTCTTGGTCCCTATGATTGGGATATTTTCTTGTAGAAGTAATTTTCGAAGCAAATATCTGCTGTTTCTATCAAACATTCTTAGACATTTTATTTGAGTAGTTATTTCAAAATTTTCACTAGAACAATAACTACTATGTCAATAATACTTTGTCAGACGATTAAATTGAGTGCGCTTTTAAGAGAATCAAATTGAAATATGTTTCGTAAAATTATATTATTTAAACCGTAAATAGTGTATATATATAAAGTGCATGTTACGTAGATTAGATCTTTTTCTCAGCGGAATAAGAATCAAATAATTTAGTATGGTAATAAATAATAAATAAAAATTTCCTTATCGTATCGAGCATAAGATAATTTTGCACCTCTCCATTTCATCTTAAACAAAACATCGTTCCAAAAAAATTTCATTTACCAGTGTATTTCATTTGTAATATTAATTACAATTTAATCAGCTGAAAATATATAAGAAAATCAAAATCTGTTTCTGTTCTTCAAAACTAATAATTTAACATATGTTTATACAGTATGGACAACAGCCGGAAGCGGAAAGTTTCAGTGCTGGCAATGGCTACGGCAGCAGCAGTCTTGTGGGTGGCGGCCGCAACGGAGCCGCTGGTGGTGGTTACGGTGGAGCCGCACTCCAGGAGATGATCCCTCCTCTGGCCATGGAGGAACTGGTTAACAACGGTGGTTACCAGCAGCAGTCTGGCGATCTGTCCATGATGCCGGTCGACCCGAACGGAGAGGTGTTGCCAGTAATGGAAGACATCGAGGCAGCGCTCGCACCCATCAACGGTAACGGTGCCCGCTTCGGAGGCAACGGATTCCGCAATGGAAACGGTGCTCCGGCAGGCCCGACCTATGGTGGCTTCAATGGACAAGATCTCGCCGCCCTCATGAACGGAAATGTTGCCGCCGGCATCATGTCCCAGATGGCGCCCGAGGACTTCATGTCCGCTGAGATTGTGGAGGGGCAGTCCATTCCAGAGATTCCAGGTGTGGCTGGAACCGACTATCCCATCCTGGCCGAAGTGCCGCCAACAGCTTTCAGCTGTCAGGAGCAGCAATGGCCTGGATACTTTGCCGATGTTGAAGCCAGATGTCAGGTACGATCGACATATGCTTTAATTGGGAAATAGATCGGTTAATGCGTCTTCGTAGCATGACATGCAGAAAATATCTCAACAAAATATGACATGTGTTAAATTAATCGGACACATTGTTGAAATTTACCGAGAGATCAAATTCATTAATAAATCTAAAATTAGCGGAACTATTCTTTGAAAGGAGGTTACATTTAAGAGTTAGTATCGTAAAATTGAGATTGAATATCGGAATGATCGAAATATGCAATAAACTAATTATTGGGAACTGTTTCTTTTTTCTTCTTCACTAGGTGTTCCACATTTGCGTGCCACAGTTCGAGAAGTTCAGCTTCCTGTGCCCGAACGGTATAATATTTAATTGGGCCAACTAGAGTAAAATAAAATAATCACAGCAACCTATTTCTCCCAATCATTATCCGTGTATATTTTTAATTATATTTTAATTACGATTTTGTTTGCAATTTATACGCAAAATGACATTAAACACATTGATCAGTTTTCATTAGAAACTAAGGTACCCTCGATTTGTATTTGTAGGTACCATTTTCAACCAGAAATATTTCGTTTGCGATTGGTAAGTACATTTCGTCATTTTGACTAAAATCTAAATTAATGCTCTTAATTCACCATATACGTTTCTCAAAATATACCTACATCTTTTTCCGTGCGCAGGTGGCACAACGTCAACTGCGAGGAGTCCGCCAACTTTTACAACCTGAACGCCGCCATCGGAAGCGCCCCCCTCCAGCAGCAGCAGGCATACGGAGGTGGTTACAACGGTCAGCAACAACAGCAAGTCAGTAACGGCTACGGTAGCCAGCAGCAACAGCAATCAAGTTATGGAGCGCCCCAGCAGCAACAGCAACAGAGCTACGGAGCACCCCAAGGCGATTTGGCCAGTCTGACCGACATGGCCCAACAGGCAGAGCCAGTCATCGGCGAGCCCATGGAGGAGCTGGTCATGATGAACGGCGCCGCTGCCGCCGCAATGCGCACGAACGGATTCCGAAGCAACGGTGGACGCAAAAATGGCAACGGTCGATCCAACGGTCTCCGCAATGGAAACGGTAATGGTAACGGATATGGTGCGCCCGCTGCGCCAGCTGATCTGGCCGCTCCTGCTGGTTATGGAGCCCCTACCGCAGCCCCACTCACCAACGGATACGGTAATGGAGCCCCAGCTGCTGGTCGTAATGGATTCCGCTCCAACGGAAACGGTAATGGTAATGGTGCCCCTGCTGCCTTGACCAATGGTCAGTATGGTGCCCCAGCTGCTGCCCCACTCACCAATGGATACGGAAATGGAGCCCCAGCTGCTGGTCGTAATGGATTCCGCTCCAACGGAAACGGTAATGGTAATGGTGCCCCTGCTGCCTT
>JAQGBY010005624.1:0-14375 GCA_034698785.1 Mycogona germanica | reverse complement strand
GATTACTAAAAAGAAAACACCACGTTCTGGCTTCTCAGTTGGTTAACCTATCTATCCTATTAGTTATTTCTTTTAGTTAATTCTTTTTGAATATTACGTATTATTATTTTATTTGAAGAGTTTGCCGCCGACTCTGTTCGTGGTTTCTCGTCCGGCGCTGTCCCTGACAAATCTATTTTATTATATATATATTTAAGACGTCCTAGCTTTATTATTTTTGCTGTCGTCTATTGTTGGTCTAGAGGAGAGAACGCCTGTCTAGGGACGAAAGGGTTGCTGGTTCGAGCCCGAATCGAATAGCTTTTCGCATAAATATAAATATAGACGGAAGTGGGGATCGGATGTTTTGAGATGCGGAGACGTTCAAACCCCACCCCTGTCAATAAGAGATCGTATTTAAAAATGAATAAATGATTGACGAATTGATGAACCCGAGACCGCCGAGCTAAAGTCAGTCGCAATACCGACTGGGCTATGTTAAGATTTCAAAATTTCAAAATTAAATGTTTATATGCTTGATACATAATTGCTTGATATATAATATGCTTGAAACATCTGGCATCTTAAATTGTCGGTGTCAACATTGTAGTTTCACCAATTTGTAATCATCTGACCAATCAGTGACCGAGATATCTCGACACGATTAAAAATGTGACAACAAAATTGACTTACCTATAAGCGATGGAAGTACAGTCTGTACTTGAATAAAGACGGCGCCATTTGCATTTTTGCAGAGCGCGAATACGGAGATCAGGAAGCAACAAACCAGGAAAATATTTTTATCCATTTTTCTATGTAAAGATGATTTATGAATTGTTAATTTCTAAATTAAGCGCAGACCCTCTGGAAGGCTAGTGGTTTATTAGAAGTGGTTTAGAAAATATGTTGTAGGATTTTTCAGTTTTTACTCTCGCTTAGAAGGTTCAATAGAAGCAAAGCTATCCTAGCGGCAGTAGTGGTGGTCATTCTCACGTCTGCATAGTCACACTCCTTATTTTCTGACACCAACATCGCAACAAAAAAAGTAATAGTGCCATTCCATATTGCAAAAGTGATATACCTACCTTCATGGCGCTAGGAACGCTTTTGTGCACCCACCTCGATTGTGAAAATGTTTCATTGTCAAACTGTTTTTAATGCATGATTTCAATCAAGCGGTTGATTTGGTCAATCGCGGGCCCATACTGTGTTCAACGAGACCATTTCCCTATATCAGCAACCCCCAGGTTGTAACTTATTAATTAAATCACCTTTTCTTATTGATTACTTCAGCTAGTTGTCCACATGCAAAAATAAACCAAACATTCCTCAGCCAATTCTAGTTTGTGTGAACTTTCTATTATTTTTTATTCTAGACTGCTAAAATAAGAAAGTGCACCGAAAAACACCTTGAAATAGTTTTGATAAATAATACTTTGTTTTTTAAAAAAAGCACATCCACAACCATAAAACCAATACCAATATATTAATAAGTAAACCCAAAATTAATAACAGGCAGGAATTGTCACCTGCTACTGCATTTATCCTTTAAAGGGTAAGAAGAAAATAATATTTTTTTCCCTGTAAATTAGAAATAGCGTTTTATCTAATTTTCTTGAATGTTACTTGAAACCATAGATCTTATTTTAATTTTTTTGGGTGAGCTTTAAATAACAGCGGCCCCCGTTCCAGTGAGCTAATTTTAATAGTTGAAAGGGTTCATACACCACTACATCTGCGTACACCTGTGCTGTATAGTAGACAGGTGTGTTTATTTAAGCAAGTCGGTATTTATTCGTAGGCGTGATGTGGAACAGAAACATCAATGTGTGACCCTTCCGCCCACATGTCAAATCAGGCTAGCATGGGGTGGGGCTTCTTCACTAGAAACACACTAATAAAAATATGGTGTTCCAAATTTATATGAGGCACAGACACAGGTATTTCATTGAGTCATGATTTAATTTATTGATCGAGAGAGTTCATTGCAGCCGAACTTGAATTTTCCGTGGAAATTAAAAATGTGTCATTTCACTTCTACCAGTTCTACGTCAATTCGTCTATGAAGTTCCGACGCTTCTTCAGGCACACTGTTGTGTTTTACAACAATCGGGAAATGGTTTGTCAGGAGCCCCTTCGACCGTCTTGCATCCAGCCTTTACGTCGATACTAGGGCAACTGAAACGGAATTAATTGAATTGAATATTAACGTCGTATCCAACTCATTTACTGGAGGGGAAATAATTTAGAAACTAATTAAGATATCTTCAGTGACTGTAATTAAAAGAGTATGCATTATTTGACCAATATGCGTCATTCACGAGTTCATTTAAAATTGCCCTTTCACTGACATCTGTTGAAAAGAACAAAAAAATAAAAACTTACGTGGATTGTTGAATATACATCTTGTCATCGAATAGACGACAATAATGTTCAATGCATCCAGGAAGGGTCTTAGCTTCCTTGGGAGCCAATTGCAGACCATCTTGGTCCCGTAAACACTTTCCATCTGTAAAACGCCATTTCAACCCAATTTTAAAAAGATATCTGATTGAGTAAAATGTCTTTAAATTCACGTATAGCTGATTGGTTTTGGTTTTGGGTTAGTTTCAGATCTCTATTGTCCAAAAATGCAAACGTCACTGCTAATTTACCTGGCGTTTTCGATACTCCCTCCATCGTGAACGCTGACGTCATTTGGCTGTGAAACATGAGCGCGGCCATTGTGACCATCAATCCGAACACAAATAGATTGTTGCACCACTTCATTGTATGTCGGGTATCGTCGAGCTGGTCAGTCCACTCTTCGAATAAAACTGAATCTGGTTTGACTTGGACTGCCGAATGTCCTTTTTATGCCTTTTATATCAGTCGTACAGTCATATATTATAACAAAAAATAGTTTTCTATTTTTTCAATTACATTTAATATGCTAAGACTGCGTTATGTCCTCGTGAGACCATCTTCTGAAGTGCGCCTCGAGATAAAAGATTGATGATGCGGCAATCGCATTTTCATTTTGTGGTCCCGGGGAAGAATGGTGAAAGAATTGTTTTGCCAAGATGAAATTATTTAATATATTTTAATTGGAATTTTCATATCTCCATCAACAAACTGATACCTAATTTTGTTCGGTTATCTGCGATTTTATTGGTTGTTCAGGTCTAATGGCGATCAGCGAGTTACTAATAAAATCGCAGATTACTGACGTCAAAACCGTCATAGACGTCTACTTGATTCTTTATATAATTTATATCTAATGAACGAAACGAAATAAAGTGGAAGAGTCTCCGAATTTGCTGCTTTATGTGTAGTGTAAATTTCAAGGCGATGTGTTCGGCCGTTTCTGAGTTTCTCGAATCAGTCACCGTTCAGAAAGCCATAAACTTTGTTTTATAACATAAAAGTTGGTCTCAATCTGCAAAGCACTTATAAGATACTAGAAAAATTACCCGGCTTCGCTCGAAAGTCACGTCATTTTCGCGATATGTTATTATAAATATTTTAAACCCCCTTTCCTCACGGCAATGGCATCATGACAATGACGTAACAACACTGGTTTTTAATTTATTTTATAGTCTCTTCGAACGCATTAAAATTTTAAATATCTAATCTGCTTAAAACATAAAAGCATTTTATTACGAATTTGTTAATATCAGGTATTAAACGATTTACAAATAGAAAGTATGGAAATATGACTGGTAGCATTGGTAGCACGTAATAGCGACAGCGCCATTTTGGAGAAGTGGAGACGCCATATTTGAATTTTCTGGGGAAGGGTTGTTTTTCAAGAAACTTTAAATGGAAAATTTATCGAGAAATACGAAAAATCAAGATCTGAAATTTCGTCGACAGACTACAAATTTGAGGAACTATCCGCACCTCAAATTTTATTCAATTTGGTCAAGCGGTTCGAAAGTTAACTCCCGAACGGACAAATGAACGGCCCGGGCGGTTTGATCGTTTCGTAGCGGTCAAGTTGGTGGCGACACTTTCTTAAAAGTCGTGTCTCAGGAGGACAAATATCTTCCGGCAAAACAGCAATAAAATCTGTTCGGCGACATATGTATTATAGGCTGATGGTCAGCTGACATTCTGATCAAGCAATCCCAGTCAAGAAATGTCCTCGATTCGGAATACGAACTATCGTCATTGTTATTGGTCAGATGGTACTTCTTTGGGCCACAGCGTCACCTTTCTTCAGATAGAATTCATGTCCGTTGCGAACGTACGAGCAATTGGCAAATATTATACTGCCCACAAGCGTTCCTTTCGAAGTAATCTGACGTCACAATTAAGGCCGATTCACATATTTTTGGATCAAGCTTGCCGATGAGTCTGAAGAAACTGTATAAAGTATAAGACGCCATTTCCGAACAGTGCTTAACATTTTCATGGGTTATGTTCTTCCAATTAAGCCGTCGCAATAAGTAGACCTACCTTGAAATAAAATGTTCTATGTGATTTGATGCCGATAAATTACTGATGCCAGAGGTGGTCTAGCTACTCGAATTTTAAGAATTGCGCCGCTAATTCGTAACATTCGAACGCATTTGATCTACGGGAAATTACAAAGAAATGACGAAACTGAATAAAACATATAAATATGACATTATTTATAGCAAATATGTATGACCTTCAAAAAGGAAATTTGTTGTGTTATTTGCGAAATACAAGTATTAGATTATTTTTTTTAAAGAGAACGAATATTTAGGGCCGACAAAACGTAAAATTACTATGTCAATACGGAATAAAGCAAACAAATAATGATTATAAAAAATGTGTTCCCTTGCGGGGTTTGATCCCGCGCCCAACATAACCCGCGCCATTCCGAAGAAGCGATTTATTTTGATTACGTAGGGCTATCGATAGTATAGAAAAATTATCGTGATACTATCGATGATGTAGGCAAATTGACATGAGTCAAACTCCCGCGCCATTCTGAAGAGGCGATTTATTTTATTTTGATTACTTAGGGCTATCAAAATTATATAGTATAGCAAAATTATCGTGATACTATCGATGATGCAGGCAAATTGACAAGAGTCAAACACCCGCGCCATTCTGAAGAGGCGATTCATTTTATTTTGATTACTTATGGCTATCGATAGTATAGCATAATTATCGTGATACTATCGATGATGTAAGCTAATTAGCCACTCGTGGTAGCAGGATATCGTCGTGACAGCTATCGAATATTACTGGTGTTGGTTATAACGATTCACTTGACTATTTCGAGGCTCACTTCACACTCATTCTCTCGTCGCTCCAAGTCAAAAGTGTAGTCCAGACCTAGGTGTTGTTAGTCATGGTCACGCGCCTTTCAAAACAAGTCTTGCAAACTGCCCCCAAGACGTTTGATATTATCTTGCCAATTGACTTGCCATTCGACAATAAAAATTAGTGCTAGCTGGGGTTGTTTTTTCGTATAGGCAGCGCGCTGCAATTAATGAATAGTTCACTATTTTTAAACGAACATGTTTCGCTGGCGATACGATCGTCCTTGAATCAACTTCCCCAGCAAATTCGAACGTGACTTTAGCATAAAGCCTCAAGGACTTGACAGTGGATATACAGAGAAAGGAAAAAGGTAGGACTAATTGAATTTTTACCATTGAGTAACATAGTTTGCTGACGGTGAATTAACCGGTCGACTGTAGCTTTAATTGCGTCGAAACATATTTCAATCAAGTTTATCCAAATACCTATAATTCGATGCGTGTATTCGCGATTGATTAATCAGAATATGCCGACCTTGATTGATACACGGGAAATACTGTCCCTTGAATGGTTCTTATGGTTTCGTGTGTTGTTCTATTGGATACAACAATATGACCACACTAAAAAACAATGCTGGTTTTATTCACAGTAATTTATTTCAGACTAACATGTTTCTTTCTTGAACACAAAATGGCCGAAACCACTCATGCCGTGCACAATGGTGCAGCGAGTTGTCTATCCTGGTCAATAAATTTTGCACGGATGTCTCACATGACATTCATCTATCGATGAGCAAGTGTGCATATCGAATCGCTTGAGGTAATCGGTATCACGTATTTTTACATAAATCAATCTGTACGGAAGGCTCATAGTGACTAACACCAAATCACGTCAGTGACGTCACGCCTTAGACCAAGCGGACGAATTAACTTGTAAATTTTATTTTATCGACGCGGTACGTGCTAGAAAGAAAGTGTTAGCGCCTAACTGGATAACATGCATATCTGTATACATGTATATATATAGAAGGGTGCCCGGCTTTGCCTGGGTTTAACCAATGAAATAAAAAATTAATTGTTTAAATTTACCGGCTATTTTACGTTTACACGATAACACACGATAAATTTAACGTATCCTCTCGAGCACTTGACACTTCTCTATTATTTCTTACCTTCTGTCTCAGGAAATTTGGAGTCAAGAAAGTAGAGCATTTTTGCCATATGGAAAAATTTTAATTTTCACGTGCTATAATATCGTCATGCATCAACATGTGCCTCAACATGTTATTTTTATATTTTAAAAAAATTAGGATTTCCAAACGTTTGACAATTGAAATGTTAAATTGAAAAAGAATCGTTATTAAATTATCTATTTAATTATTTTTTGTTTTTTAATATTGTTATTTTATTTTATTTGGTTTTTATATTGAAAATATTATTCCGGTAATAGTATGTGGTTGGAATTGTAATCTGGTGTGCTTGGTTGTCTCGTGAAATCGATGACGTCATGCCTTTGATGTGGAGACGCCATTTTTTTTATTGTGAAGCGAAAGGGAGATTATCCAGAATTTGGTAACGGTTATTTCATTATGAAATCGAGATCTGAAAAGTGATCGCTAGCGAATTATGGTGATTTACTAACGGTATGTAAAATTTTATTCAATTTCATTGAGCCGTTCGTGATTACTACGCTGAGAATATGCTGAAACGTGTACTGCAAATTTGAAAAACTTAACTTAGCTTGCCATACATAAATTAAATACGAAATTACATAATGTCGTCGACGCGGTTGCCTTAAAATTTCAATTTTCATTTCATTTCAGGGAAACCAAACCACAGGACGGCACAGAAACTTTTTTAATCTATATCCGTTCTCACAGTTGACATTTTTTTTTTGCGTTACCCAAAACCCAGCTCAGTCTTAAATGACGTATTCTGAAGCAAACGTCAGCGAAGTCCTCTATAAGTATATGCAATACTTTCTAAAGTTTATATTTTAGCAATTTCGTTGTGAAAATACAGTTAAGCTGTCAAACGCTTTCCCAAAATTCATTTGGTAGTGTGGAGCATTTTAAAAAGTTCCACACCACCAATTGAATTTTTTTTAGAGAATTTAAGTGTGTGTTTTAAAAGTTAAGCTGTCAAACGCTTTCCCAAAATTCATTTGGTGGTGTGGAGCATTTTAAAAAGTTCCACACCGCCAATTGAATTTTTTTTAGAGAATTTAAGTGTGTGTTTTAAAAGTTAAGCTGTCAAACGCTTTCCCAAAATTTATTTGGTGGTGTGGAGCATTTTAAAAAGTTCCACACCGCCAATTGAAATTTTTTTAGAGAATTTAAGTGTGTGTTTTAAAAGTTAAGCTGTCAAACGCTTTCCCAAAATTCATTTGGTGGTGTGGAGCATTTTAAAAAGTTCCACACCGCCAATTGAATTTTTTTTAGAGAATTTAAGTGTGTGTTTTAAAAGTTAAGCTGTCAAACGCTTTCCCAAAATTTATTTGGTGGTGTGGAGCATTTTAAAAAGTTCCACACCGCCAATTGAAATTTTTTTAGAGAATTTAAGTGTGTGTTTTAAAAGTTAAGCTGTCAAACGCTTTCCCAAAATTCAATTGGTGGTGTGGAGCTTTTGTGTTTTAAAATGAAGTGTGTGAAGTGTGTGTTTTAAAAGTTAAGCTGTCAAACGCTTTCCCAAAATTCATTTGGTGGTGTGGAGCATTTAAAAAAGTTCCACACCACCAATTGAAATTTTTTAGAGAATTTAAGTGTTTGTTTTAAAATTGTGCGAGCGAAATGATTATTTTCGAGAATAAACATTGTGCGGTGCAAGTTTAAATATAATTATATTAAAAGAGCAAAACAGAGTGTTCCTGAGAAGGGATTGTATTTGCAATACAGAGAATGTCTTATGTCATATTTTATGAAATATCAAAAGAAAATGCCTAGTCACAAAAAAGCAGATAAATATGGCCTACAACCACCATGTTTTCGGTGGGCACCTTAAATCACAGCAATGAGAAAACTGCATTGCCATTCCTATTACTGTGAGAGTTGAACATGAGAGTCCGATTCCTTTTACTAGACTGAATGTTTTCTAATACGAAATTCTTCCCACTTTGGCGCTGAGCATGTGCAGAGGCGACATCTGTTGATCAATATGCGCAATCACTGGAAAGCGCGCCTCGCGATACTCTTACAAATTATTGCGAATACAAGACTTGCTGGTATCCACAATTCAAAGGCATATTTATTCCTCGTATGTTGTGATCTCCATATTTTCCACAAATGACTATATTATAATGTGTCATGAAATTATTTTTGAAACGAAGATACGCTTAATTGCTGTCATCGATATGTACTAGGGTGGGCTATCGCAAGACGGTGATGGACAACAGTCCGGAAACAGCTTGCTTTTGTCCTGCTTGATGGTGCAACCGCTTGGCACCAGCAGTTGATCGCATCTGAAATAACAGAGGTTTCTTGTTAACTGTGGAATTTAATCAGGGTGGTTAAATAAAAACAAGGCCAACCAAATTACAATAAATTTGAAAAATGTGGTGCACTCTAAAAAAAACTCTTGGTATCTAGATACCTTTGAAATTAGGCGCACATGTTTTCAAATTTCCCGAGCACATTGAATTTAAGGATGATATCGTTTTTATGGGAAAGAAAACAACACAATACAAAGCGAGTTTTAATGAATTTTTTTATTTGGACTGTATACAGTGTGTATGGGAAATCATTAATGAACTTACGTATTATATGACCAAAATAATCCACCATCCATGAAGATGCACTGTTTGAACTCGCAGCCGTTAATGACGCTGATGTCACCTCTGGCCAGAGACCTGGAAAAGTTGTCAGAGTAGCAGGTGTTTTGATCCTCTGAAATAAATCAACGGGAGACCAAATAAATAAAAGACGAACCAACGAATCAGTACTCTTAACCCGGTGTACCTGAATCGAATAGTTGCACTATAATTTGCTATTAATAATGATTTATTTTTGCATTTCACAACAAAGTTGATGATGCCTGCTGCAAATGGAGTTGATATTTACCTAATTTCACTTCCGCTTTACTGAACACCATGCTAGATTTTACGTTGCCCAACAGTAGCATCAAAATGGCCGCCTCGCACATGACAGTCAAGAGCATTTTATATGAGGTCGATGAACACTTAAAACGCCCTGAAACAGAATTGTTTTAACAAACGTTTTTATAATTATTGTTTAATTTTAATTTGAAATAAATTATATGTTTGATAATATAAAAAATCTTCTATCTCTTCTATTTTTTGTTTATTTATCGCTGCATTTCAGATAAAAAGAATAATAAAACTACAATTGTACAATATTTTCAATGTTAAAGAATCCAACACATTTTGTAGAAATGATGAGTGGAAATATAAATTAAATTAAACTATTAATCGGAAATGGTGAATTCGGGAACAGCACCAAATGACGAAGACGAATCTTTCTAAATTAAACCTAACCAATTAATTACATTATTACAATTAAATTAACCCTAATTTTTCTAAATTAAACTAATCGAACAAAAATCAAATTTTTGAATGGTTCTTGTATTGAAGTGGAGCTCGTCAAAACGCTCGTTCTCTATCAAATATTCGACACCAATTTACAAGTTCACAAGAATAACTATCACATTTATAAAGGTAACAACGGATTTGAGCTTACCTGTAGAACTGCAAAAACACTCGTCACGAGAAACACTCGTCGACTAATAGATAGGGTATACAATTCTTAGAGTAATTGGCGTTTATATAGGTCCCACAAAGGTGTGCCATTGTTTCATGTTAGATCAGTTATCGTCAAATATCTTCGGAAGTTGACGTACGGCTGTGGCTGCGACTATTAGACCTGTAAATATAGGCCATCGTCTTGCGCGTGTGTTCACGTCAAGAACTATATAACAACGTCACAGACACGGCAATTGGCCATCCGCCACTTGGCATGTATATCTTGTCTTCATGTCACAAACCGACAACAAATCTGCATACAAATTCAAATTTACTATAGGCTAGTTTCACGCCATAGCGCGTGGCGCCCTCTGTCGGTTACAGCCTTTGATCAGAGTGTCACTCAAAAATTGCTGTTGAAGTGAAGTGTCCACTTTGAGATGTTGTAGTCTTTATTTCGATCACATTGAATCTAGCTGTACATATTGAATAAAAATAAGAAATTGAAGAAATTAATATCGAAAACAAAAATGTAGAATTTCTGTGTTTTGGGGAATTCTCTGATGGACAACCGAAATTTTAACGGAAATAAATGTGACGCAAATGTCGAACACAATGTGACTAAACGTTGACAATTGAAATGGCTGAACACAGACGCCCTCTAGTTTAGAGTAACTGTTAGCACGGTTGTTTCCGCATTCAAGTTATTCGTGTACCAACTACCAAAGTATATGAAATAATTGCAACATTTTCTTACAATTGTTCCATTGTTTCTTTCCCATCGCCAGACGCCGTTGTTTCGATTGCGTACAAAAACAGGAACCATTCGTAGGTTTTCCTGAACCCAAAATAAAAGCACCCCAGGGTAATTTCCAAATTTTACCATCAAATCATACCATGTGTCGTCATTATCACTAGTTCAGATTGAGATTATGAGCGACCGGGTTTGTCGGAGGTGGAGGGTATGGGTGGTGATTCCAAAAATCCTCCTTTAATAATAGTGTCAGTAATTCCGACAAGTACTTCCTAATTTGCTTATATTTCTGGCCCCGCTTCAACTGTTTCAGGTGACATAACCAAATTATTTTATTATCAAATTTATTGGCGCATGTTTGGCACGGTACCTGTATGTCTACCTGCACGGTAAACATAGAATTCGTGGTACAGGTGAAAATGTGCCCTTCTCATAGTGCTGCAGCACCAAGAGAGGCACGAAATCGCCTATAGTAGGTCTATAGCACTAAGTGAATTAACTTTTAAGGAAAAATTACCACTTTTAAGTGTTCACGTATTTTCACGTTGAATTAATGTGGCGAATGCGAAGGACACAAATCGGTCAATTTCAGGGTGGTCCAGTAAAATCGAGACCTATTTCCATGTAAACATGTATCTTTCTGGTTCCGCCTTTATTGGACTACATTGTATAAAACAATTAGGAAAAGCAAAAATATATATTTTTCAAATCGTTTTTGAATGTTTTTCATCCGGAATCGATTTTTTTTAATTTTTACTCCGTCTAAGTATGGAACCTTCTTAGACCCCTAGTCTGAGGAGGTTACAAATACGTATATTTATTTAACAACTTGGAGCGTTCTGTTGACCTTTTTCGGTGACTGTGTTGTGCCACTTTTAAACCCACGATGAATTAAAAGTGAGAATCATAAACTGTACAAGGTAATTAGGTTTCATTAGGTAATCAGGTTCAACACGAGAACACGATTATTGATTCGTGCTACTTTAATCATGCTGCAAATGATGTAATATAGTTTATTAATTAGCCAGCCAATAACATAGGCAGGGTTTCATGTGGGGGTCTCGTATGTATGGCGTAACGGATTTTCCAGTGATCGCGGGTTCGATTCTTGACCGAGGCCGTCGGAATTTTTCGGGCGAGAGAAATTCATAAGCACACCTTCGTTCGGAATAGAATTAAAGCCGGTTTTAGGGCGGCGAAGGGGCGAGTAACAAATAATATAACATACCCGTAACAAATATATTTTTTATATAAAAAAGGCCAGGGTTTTGAATTGCCAGTAGCCACATGGAAAAAAACATTCCACCGTTCCTTTGATAGTTCTCCGATCATCGATTTTTTTAAAACATAACTGCAGGGAACTAACAGTTTTTTAAGCGCCACCAGAGGGCACAAGTTACAACGACGATCAATAAATACCCTGATGGCTGCGTGTTCGTTTTGGTCGAGACAATTCATTGGCTGCTTCTGGTGTCTATCCTTTTTATTTCTTTGAATTTATATGAAAGTGAAGTTTCGATTTTCTCTCGGTAGATGGCGGCATCAATTGCACAGTGCCGTGCTGAGTCTGCAATTACAGGTTGCGGATGGTGGGAAAATTTGAAATGTTGATCAGCCTCATTTCTAAACTAGCACTCGTTTATTTATCTGGATAAAATTGAAAATCTATGGTTGTTGGCGACATTCGTGAGAACATATTATGTGTGCGCTACAAAAGTGCAGCACAACATTTAGACGAAACCTAAACGTGGTGACGTCACAAATTTTTGAAAACTCAGTTTCAATCGTCACAACACTTCCATTTTTGCCATCTCAGCATATGTGCACAATAACTGCTTTTTTTTTTTAGCTAAATAGTTACTGTGTTTTCGTATTATTATTAATAGCAAGATGAGACATGAAATAAATAATTGAAAAATTGGAATCTGGTGAGAAAATATCACGAGTGAATTTTCATTTATGCTAAGACGAAATGCCATAGGCCGTCAATGAGTGTTCAATGTAACGGACGAACAAATGTATTGAATACAAACGCAAAGACAAACTTTAAGAATTATACTCGTAATACACACGTATATTAGTTTTAATTTTTATTCATTGTAATGGTTACACTCTGTAAAGAGCTGTAAAGTAAAAAGCATGATAGAAGCACGATGGGCTATCATTTCAATGGGTTTGGCAATAATTAAATATCTTGAAGACATTTAATTATTGCAGATATCGCCTACAATTTAAATACATGACTGGAACAGAAAAGTATATTTGCCTACACTGTAAGACCAATAATGAAATATCAGCTAGCTAATCAATTTCTAGCAAACGAGTAAAAGAAATAATTTTCAACGTGTGATTTTTCTAAATTGTCATAAACGTTCACAAGAAAATGAACCCCGTTGTCATCCTTTTGTCGAACAAGAATTGGAGATAACAAAACGTTTTTAATAAAAATGGAGGGAACTATCATATTTTAAAGATTTGATAAATTAAATTGGCACGAAAGTGATAATTTATTTTTAATGTACTAACTACCCCCATCCTCATTCAATGATTCAGGATATAAGAGATAATCGGAATTTGTATTCTATTAATGTTGAGATATCCCTCTAAATACAGGCAGTGTGGGAAACTTAGTTTCTTCATGTCCCTTTAAAAACTGGCTCCCAGTGGGCTCTGTAGATACAAAGTGCTACGTCTTTGGAGACAACAAGGACAATATTGACCGCAGATAACGCGACATCAAGATGCTTTCAAGAAACGCCATCAAAGCGTAAACATAAAGGAGAGTCGCAACTGCGTAGGAAATCGAAACGATCGATATTCGCGAAGGCAAGTTCCCAGTTGTGACGGCTTTGATAAAAAGAGACCCATAATTATATGCGCGCAATAAATTTGAGAGCAAATCGATGCCGTTCTTCTGAGAACAGCGCCACCTAGTGCAACATCCGCGAGAGGGGATGGAATCTTCAAAGGCAGCCTAGGTTAGGCAAACCAGGTCGCCCCCTGGTGGAGGCTTTGAGCCAAGAAAGGTAGTAAGCTTCCACAATAAACATTTTTTAGTGCATCATCCGCGATCCCAGGAACGGTGGTTCTTAAAACCGGATTATTTTAATGATGTTTGAAATTGTCGTATCATTTGCCAGCCAACGGGATAATATTACGCGGAGAGGCCGCGAATTCATAGGAAGCCGATGTCGACATTTGAGCGCGCCTTTCGTCAACAACAGGCAGCTTTAACATAAGCTGAGAGCACCCCGAACGCCGTGCTGCGCCGCAGTGCAGCGTGCCATGAGTGATTGCCTACTTACACGGGGCAACGCAAAACTGTATGAGGAAATTGGGAAAATTAGAACGCCAACTTTTCCTTCGAAGAGGGGCATCGTGGATATCATGATGCTTAGCAGAGCATGGGCGAAAATGTTGCCAACATTTATGACAAACCCAGGCTGTGTATTTTGGTCTTTCAAATTTGATTCTCAACATGAAATTACGTCATCGGCGCATGCGCACAAACCACAATTCCACTCAATCGATGGTTTTGAGAGAAAAGTCCATTTTCGTCATGAATTTGACCGTAGAATCAAGTTGAGGATTCAACTTCGATTTATGGTCGCCTCAGAGTCCCCAATTTCAGTATTTGAGAATCACTGCGCCCCCGAAAAAGGCACAATGATGATTCAGCTGTTTCAGTGAAATACAATTGGACTGATATTTGCAAAAATGACATTCACTT
>JAQGBY010005623.1:0-14376 GCA_034698785.1 Mycogona germanica | reverse complement strand
AAATTTTCGAGAGCCCGCGCCGGGAATCGAACCCGGGACCGCCGAAACCACAGCTAGTTACTAAACCAACTGGGCCATTTTTAATATTAATAGACTTCTACTGTATCCGCCAATCCCATCTATTACGAAGCGATGGATTGGTATAAATAAAAAAACGGATACCTGTCGGTTTACCTCATGAATTGAATTGCAACGGACACTCTGTGATACGCTGCTTTCCTGTGGAGGATAGTTTCGGGGTCGTCCGAGTCAGTCAAAAAGATAAACAACTGCATTCTGTCTGCCACCTTCATCAATCTCCTTGCGCTAACAAGTGTCTCTCACGACGAGCGCTTTCAAGTGCAGGTGGATTCAGCCAGGTGGCGTCTTGGTGCGGGGGCGCGTTCGCCAAACACGAAAGGGTTTAGTACGAGGGGGGACGGAGAAAGAAGGAGGGGGGGTTGTGATGGTAAAAGAATGGGTCCACAGTCTCGTCGATATTACTTCAGTAGACTGCGTCGGAGCGCTATGTACACGTTGCGAGTCCATAAGTTGAATGGTGAAATCGCACGATCCCCAAGAGAGGATGTCAAAAAAGAAAAGAAAAAATCAGACCGAGCACACACACACACAAAAAAAAAAGAGGAAACTGAAGAGAGAGGAAAAAAAGAGAATGGAGCCACAGAAGCGAAAGAGGAAGAGCGAGAAAATAGAAAAAACAAAAACCAGGAAAAGAAGCGCAAGTGCGCCGGTCCATTCATAAATTGCAGACGTTCTGTCACATGGTGTCTAACCGCCCTACACTGTCACAGTCTCTCCCCTGAAATTAAACATCAAACCTAATGAGATGTCGACTCGCCTATCGTTGATGGAAACTGTAGCCGATGGCCTTTCTAATTAGAATAAAAGTGGCGACCACCAGATTAATCACTTCCTGGAACGTGAGACGTAACCGATTTAACCCGATCAATCAGTTTGCTCGATCTAAATCCGATTACAACCGATCGATCAGTTTGCTCGATCTAAATCCGATTGCAACCGATTTACACCCAATCTAATATCATAAAAATTCTTACCTAATCTTGTCAATTAGTAACATTTGCCGATTTGAGGTTTCTTTCGAAGAGAAATTCCTTTATTTTTTAACAACGCATTAAGGATGTTCATCAGTGTGTTCGCCATATTAAAAAAAAACACAGGAGGCGACCTGGTAATATTGCCTAGTCTAGGTTTACTACCGCAGTAAGGCTCTTTAACGTTTACCTGATATCGTACATGCATTGGTCTTTTTTTTTCTTTACTTCCATTCCGAAAAAGAGGCGCAACGTTGGAATTTTTCACGGAATTGAACCCATGTTCTATGATAAAGTAATCCGATGCACAAACCATTACCCTTTTTGGCACCTCTTGAAATTCCATTGTAGTCCTCAACAGTGTAAATGTACACCTGCTTGGTGAAATCTGTTTTCGCCTTGTTTTGAAACACTACAACGATCAACAAGTCTTCTCCAAAACCTCTTTGTTATCTTGTGAGGTCTTTTCGGAGAGCAAGGAACGAAATCTCTCGTCTCTGGTCGAAGCCGCTGCCGGCTGACGAAAGACATTAGCGCGCGCACATTATTACAATCTGTAAAGGGAGGAGTAGAGACGACATTAGAAATTCAAATTCGAAACCAATGTCATTCGTTTAAAATCAATAACTAACGGGTGACGCGCCAATTCTTTTCAATTTAGTTGGCAAATCTTTATTTAAATACCACATACGATCCGGGTGCCAATGGCGACGCGGGCCATAAATTCATAAATTTGCATACAAAAGCAATTTTTATCAATTGTCTCGAAGTCGTAAGCGAATTTTTCTTTTTTAATGTGTTTTCCGCTTGACGATAGAAAATCCCATTTATTGCCTATAGGGGTTTTAAACAAACTCAACGTCCAGCCTGGATACATTGGTTATTTTTGAGACGCTATGAAATAATAGGTTCCTCTGAAACTGTCAGATGAAATAAATATCCGATTTTTTAATAGTACCCATTCGAGTTGTCTTAATAAACTGGTTGGGTAATGAAATTTATTTTAGAAAAACCCAATTCCTAATTCTACGTAAGTCATTGCTATTTTGATTTTGGTATGGTATTTTTTGGCATCCTCTTCAACACACTATGATCGGTAATCAGACGCACTAACCACTAAACCAACAGGAAATGCCAGAATGCTTTTCTTATTTCGAGTAATGCGATGATCTTTATGGCAAGCAAAAAGTTTAACTTCAAAAACAATTTTTAAAATAACACAATAAACTTCTATGGACTTCTATGGAAATCTATTCTATGACTTCTATGGAAAAGAATAATAACAATATTATTATGGTAAAATATGTATTGTAAAAATTAGATCAGTAGAATTTCTATCAGGAAAATATTTTTTATCAGCGATCCCCGCAAAAGGGAAAGAAAATTGTGGCAATAAAAGGTTTTAGAAATCATTACCCTACAGCATTGCGCCATTTCTAAAGTTCTATCAACCGAAAACTCAAGGCACCAGGCAAGTAAGTGCGGGCATTGTCGAATATTAAAGAAAAAACTAAAGCGACTGAGATTCGATCTTAAGAGCCTCATGATCATAGCCGAATGTTGTTTTTCCAAAAGATTAGGTCTAATCAAGATTTTAGGTGTCAATCTGCTCCTTTACAAACATTTCGATCTCAGAACCTCAGACGTGGAGCCGAATGTCGTGCCACTCACAAATTCCCAAAACTTCATGTTAAAACGAGAAAAAGATTCTCGGGCTGCATCATGAAATTGGGAAAAGGATGGCTAGGCGACACAAAATTTAAAAAAAAATGGAGACTTTCTTTTATTCTTGGAGCGAAGCAGTGGTGAGCCGCCTGTTAACGAACCACAATGTTGCAAAAGAGGTCTCAGAAGTGCATCGATGCACTTGGAAAAGTCATTATTTCCAAACGAGTGGGGGGAGTTAGTCCTCGGCCTGACGCCTACTGACAGAACGCTACACCGAACACACATTGACAGTCCATGTGCGTGTGTCTGTGTGTATATATATATACATACGAAGGAAGCAGAATGTGAATAAATTGTAGCGCCTGTCGATATACTTACTGTGTGTAGAGGGAATATGGAAGAGAATGGGGAGGGGGAAGGGGGAGTCGAAAAATAAAATGGAAAAAGAAAAGGGAGATGAAAAATGCCGAAGAGAGAGGAACAAAAATCGCCAGATGGGGGTAAGGAAAGGGGGGGATAAGAAGATGGAGGTGGCTGGAAAAAATGGAGGCGGAAGTAGAGACGAGAGAAACTGGAAAGAAAAAGAAAAAAGCTGCCTGCGCCACTTTCGCCATCTTAAAAGATCACGGGGTCACAGCCACGAAATGTGGCGCGTCAGAAAAAGCACTCCAAACAAAATATTGAATAAAAAAAGGGTTAGGTTAGTAGAGAGAGATGCACAACGGACTGAGAGTAGAGATTAGGCCGAATAATCCACCTCAGGCGTTTTTCTCTCTTTTCTTTTTAGTGACTGCAACAGTCCCATTCGTTACGAAAGTGGGTAGCGTAAAAACTACACTCTGATAAATAAAATAAAATATATAATTACAAATCACCTAGATACACGAGGTATTGGTGGTGCCCTCTTGTATGGCATTTCAGAAAATCAGTCGCAGTTACCCTAGATCAAAAATCGAAATTACTCTCATCTTAGCTTATTCGTATTCCCAACGTTTCGTGTGATGAATTGAAATTTGGTGGAGTGGTGTCATATGTTTCGTGATGAAATGTGCGCCACCTAGAGCTAAGGCGCAGCGCCCATAGCACCAAGAGCTCATCGCGACCTATCTTCACCAGGTCGCACCAAAGCCAACGACTTCAAGATGGAACATTATTTAACTTTCTTTATTTATATAAAAATTACAGGGTCCACCATTGAGGAGATACTTAACGGAGGAAAATAACATTCAATTGTCCGATGACAGGTGTGTTGCAGTTCGGACTCTACCATGACTAACTCACACATTTATATCGTTGTCAGTCATTTTTTGCGATTCACAATTCTTCAAAATGCCATAAAGTGTAACTGAAAAAATATTTCACTAAACGAAATAATTTGTGAACTATAGTTCCAAGACAGGATCTGATTATCAGGTAGCCATTAGCCATTCACTGGCAATATTTCATCACTGTCTCAACTGTTTCAACTGACACAAAGTTACATTAACCAGTCCTTACCTCAGATATTTTTAAAATATTCGTATTTTTACGTTTGAAGTGAACCGCACTCCTACCACCGATTTCCGTTCTCACCCGCTGTAAAAGCAGCATTTCCGAGACGGTCGCGGCGCCGCCAACCGGACATACTTTCTTTTCCGAGGAACAGCACGTCCTCACTTCTCGCGCAGTTTCAGAATCTTCTTCTTCCGCTCCAGGCCGTTGACATAGCCCTGCTGGTCCATCAGCTCGCTGAAGATGCGCTTGGTCTTCAGCTTCCGCTCGTTGTCCCTGCGCGACACGGGGGAGAGAAAAAAGTAAAACGGTCAAAATACAATCGCAAATAAAGGAATGGGGACATCGATTCACCGTCCACCGTCCACCGTCCAATTCTAATGATACTAACATAATATTTGAAAAATTCACAAATTTAAAAAATGTGAAAACCCCATACGCCAAATTAATATCAACTAGTTCTTAGCCTATCTTCGACATAGGAATATCGCTTTATTTTCGTTACTACGAGTTGCGCATTATAAACGGCAACAATCTCAAAGACCTAGAAGCAACTAAACGTAAGACAGAAGAAATATAGAAAAAGTATGGCAGGATTCTGCTATTTGTGGTGGTGACCAAGACAATATTTTTTTTTAAATTCCAAGCATAGGATCACATCAACAATAAATTACAGCATATTTTTATTCATTTTGGTACCTTTCCAACAAGTACCATAAAAAATAGAATTAATACTCTGTACGTTGATGACGCTTATGCCTATAAAAAAAACGACTGAAGAAAAAACCGATTCATTTTTTTCCCAGAAGATAATGCGCGGGATTCCAGATCGGGGGGTCGTCTCGTCCGGTGCGAAACCTGGAAACGGAACTGTAAAACTGTTTTTCTGGTGGCGAACCCGACGAATTCCGTCGCCAGTAAACACGACGAAAGTCGGAAGTTGGTTTCCACAAAACCGCACTGAATATTCGGGCTGCGCCGACGCCCGCAACTCGGAAACGTCAAGCGTCCGCCAGTTATTTTTTTACCGATATTGTAGTTGTTGGATCGCACAATAGGATCACTTTTATCTCTCTCCCCTCTACTCAATATGTGTACTCTCTCTCTCTCTCTCTCTCTCTCTCTCTCTCGTACATGTATAGATACGCCAACCGACCCAATCACACAGGCGACCGCCGCTGAGCGAGCCAGTTTCCATGACAGCAAAACTCGTACATGTATAGAGACCCCACTCGCGCCACCGGCAACTTCTCGACAGAAATTCGAGCCCTGCACATGAAACATTCGAGTCCGGGTGGGGTTGCCACACAGTTTGAGTGTGTCCAAAATTCTCATCGCGCATCCCTACAAGGTAATACTTTAAAAAAAGAAAGGCCGCATAAACGTTTAAAACAATTTTTATGACCAATATTTGGTCACTTCATTTCAGGCACGAAGAGCATCCATTCTTGGTCACCACCAGGTGGCGGAGAAAACCCTTTTTTAGCAATTTCAAATCAGCATGCACTTGTCCACGACTTCAAATTTTGCCAGTCTCGGGTGGCTACCCTGACGGAAGCTGTAGAGCGGTGAAGACGGAAGGACGTTAGGAATTTGCGGAAGGATTGGGTGGCCGTGAAGGGGGAGGGAGGGAGGGAGGGGTCACACTTGCTTTGCCAGCAAAAGGGCTGGATATTGGAAAGCGATAAATAATCATATGCCGCCGATGTGTGCGCCACAGATGACGGACGAACGCGGACAAGCCAAACAATACAACAAAGACGGCCGGGTACTAGTGTCTAGAGCCGGTCCAAAATATTTTATGGCGGGTCGCGTTCAAACTTAGAAAAAAACCGTCCGCGTACAGCACGGCCGGTCAATTCGCAACTATCGGGAGGCCAAAGACAGTGGCCAAATTGAAAGCGAAATGATTTTTTTAAATTCCGAACGATACCATCACTTTCCTCAAGCCATACTTTATTTTCAGAACGCAGCCACCTTCATTTGAATACAAGCGAAGGGGTGGTGGTGGTGGTTTGAAGAGGTCGGCGGAGAAAGTGAAAAGAAATTATTTTTTAGAATGACGGCAAGCCATTTATGTCCCCGTCAGCACGTTATTTTTTCTGAACGCGGCCACCTGTATTTTTGGTTGTTTGGATAGGGGCGGGTGTCGGGTGCTGTTGTTGATGCCTGTGAGCCCGGCTTTTCTATATTTGCAAATTCTTTGTCGTGATTCGTACGAGATGCCAAGAGTTTCGGCGATAAGCGGACAGGTTTTGTGGACGCCCGATGATCAGGAAGACATCTCATTCAAAACGGGTGGTGGATGGCCGAGGGGAGGTTGTTATGGCCCATGAAAATTCCCCGGTGAAAAATGACGCCCTTGGACCGAATTGCACGAATGCCACTGATTGAACGATAATTCTGAATACGGCCCTCACGATTCGACAGATCAGCCGCTCGGCCCATCAGTCGCACTGTCGAATTTCAATCCACTATTTGCGGCTGATTTTTCCCTTCATTTGTTGTATTGAATACACTACGGGGCATTCTGAGTCCCCCTAATCGGTGCTTCAGAACTAAGCAGTTGACGCATTTATAAACAGATCGAATAAATCTACAGCCCGCGCCGGGAATCGAACCAGGGACCGTAGCACACCATAAGTCTGTGCCTCGCAATCATTTCTTGTTTCATAATTAAATTAATTTCTTGAAGAATTTCGTCCGATTTCTGTGATGGTTTTTGTTTTTCCTGGTTCATCTGACGATTAGGCGCGGGCCTCCGTTTTAGTGGGCGCCGAAACTGGAAGTAATGGACGTGTCCGGCGGCGATCTGATAAGGTGAACGCAGATTTTTTTTTTCCATCTTACCTTTCGATCTGCTCGTTGATTTGCTCGCGGGCCAAGAAACGGTTGTCGCCTCGGATCTGTTTGACGGCGCCGCGCAGCTCGCGTCGATACTTGTGCACCAGCCGCTGTTTGTCCTGCAACTCCTTGGGTCCCACGCTGCGCTCTTTGCGACCATCAAATCTGGTGACATCGACGGTGGAACAAAACATAGAAAAATTACTAAACATGGTCGCTGCTCGTGGACTGTCTGAACCACCAGTACAATGTATATAATAAAAATAATAAATAATTTTAATACAAGTATATATATATATATATAGGCATACTTGTACATTAATCATTAAACATAAATATGCCTTGGTATTGAGCAGAGGCAACTTGTTTTGTACATTTATGAGAAACCGTTACTCGGGAAATTCAGACAAGAGAAAATCGGAAAATCGCATTATTATCTTCTTTTCTTTCAAGGAAACCCCGGCATCCTCAAAAGACGTCCACATTTTTTTATATTCGTCACAACTAGACACAAAAAATGATGGGAAATATTTTTTTTTAAGAAATTAACTATTTTACGATTTGCTACATTTCCCTACTTTTTTAATGAAAGTTCAAATAAATTGAACGGACTACCAAAAATTGTGATATCGCAAGTTTGCTTTTCCTTTAGTAAAACTGGCATGCTCTCGTAAATAAAGTCAATTGAATTTCACATTCGTCATTTAAAAAACCTTATACGGTTACTTTAAATATAGGGTTGGCGCGAGAAAATGTTGCCTATGGATGGAGCCCCCGCGCGCACTCTCTTTTTTTAAACAATTCATCTAATTTTTTAATTCTTAGACAAGTGGCACATTAGTCCCATCCCTCGAACCCCATAACCCTGAGACCAGTTTAACAGACGCTCAATCCACTGGACCAACAAGAGAGAGACTAATCCAAATGGCTACCCGCTTCTAGACTTAACATGTCCTTGCCGGACACCCATACAGAGATGGGCAAACGTGAACAAGATTATTTAACACTTCTCCGCCACTAGACTCCTTCGGTAATGTCCCCTAGGGAGATGGGGGTGAGACTGAGGATTTCATCATGTTTAGGTGGCGGAGAGAAAGACACCGGTACCCGCTGACGTGTCAGGGTGTGGTGGCGGTGGTGATGAGGGGGTGGGAATTGATCGAAGGGTTTTTGCGCTAACGTCGCCCTCACCTTCTCCAACCCCACACACACACATACCGCTAAAAAACAACGGCAGCTCATCAGATTACTTTTAATGGCATTATCGTCGTCGTAAAAAAAACACAAAAGAATGACGGTGAGACTGGCGACACCATCGCCACCTGTCGAGTGCAGTCAAGAAGTGAGCAAAATGCCCACAGGCATTGATTAAGTGTGCGAGCGAACACCGCCCACCTCGCAATTTTGGGAATTTCTATTCGATGAATTAGAATGTTTAATGCAACTAAAGTCGGCCACTAACTCAAAAGACCCATGTTCGTTTAGTGGATGGAGAGTTTGTCTACTGATCAGTGTTATGGGTTCGAGTCCGATTCGGTTCACTTGTCGGACATTGATGGGTGGAAGTGGCAGGTGGACTCTGAAGCGGAGACCCTGTCGCTGGCTCATGACAAAAAGAAAATTTGGCGTTGGATTTTTAAGGGCCCTTGAAGATACGTGAGACTGTTCTTGATAATTATATGTATTTCGTTTTTTCATAAAATTGACTTGGACTTGGTTGGACTTGGACTCTTTGGCTTGGAGAAGACTGTGACACCCACGATTATTTTGAAAGAGACACGTATATTTCCTGAAATTTTCATTTTTAAAAATTTGACGATAAAATAATTTTACTCATATGCACCGCACCGCGAGTAATTTAAACCTTTAAGAATTTCATTTAAAAAATAATAATATTTACATTTTTTGCGCGAGAATTTACTAAGACATTTGTCAAAGTGTAACACACAATAGTGTAAATTGAAATTATCAACATACTAACGACAAATGTTATGCGCGCGATGCGCAATATGTTTTTCTCCAACGATTTAAATGCCATTTCATTTTCTGCAACAGCTGCAGACGCAATTTTGTGCGCGATACAACCACGATTATTGTTTATAATCGTTGCCTACACATTCTCTTATACGATTTCCAACAATGTCAGTTCAACAATAGTCAGTCTTTTAAATACGGAACGCTGGTCTTCAGTAGAAGGAGGCGCTGCGACATCATCACCTTCTTTAAGGCGAATGGACCAATCTTCGTCACGTCTTCCCTTCTCAACACTTCGCTCAACAATTTTTTTTATCAGGCTCCTACATATTTTATTGGGACAAGCGTGCTAACTCGACTAACTAGGTGTAGGTATGTGGTGGTGGTGGTGGTGGCAAGGGCGGAAGAGGAGACCGGAGCAAAAACCGAATGGGGATGATGAAGAGGGAGGGGGCGGAACAACAGATCAATGAAAGTCGAAGTTGGGGGTGTAAGGAGGAATAATTGCAAGAAATGTCAGGCAGAGAGAGAACCAAAAAATGAGCCATGGCAGAAACACGATCTGTGTTCTGGATGCGATGATGTAATTCTTTTTATATTTAAATTTCTCCCCATACACGAAAAGCTTGCTTTGCCTCCCAGTTGATCGAACAGAGATTGTCTGTAGAGTCCGTAAAGAGGTAAGGATGGATTGAACAGAGCTTAATAAATTTATATTAGACGAAAATTCAAGTTACAATTTTTCCGCCCAACTATTTCATGATCGGGATGGAATGGTTCCCGATAAATGTATTTTCTGCCATACAATGTCAAAGCGTCTGTCGGGACAGTTTATTTCAGTGATTAAAATAAAATTATTTTAAGGTGCCTCGATATTGTGACGTTGAACCGGTGACCATATATTTTTTTTGTTGCCCAATCAACCGTAGTCAACATTACTACAGGCGTTACGTCCCCTCATGGTGCTTAGGCACTAAGCGAGGAGAACGACCAGTACCCCGGGATCGAAATTTTCGAGAACCCGCGCTGGGAATCGAACCCGGGACCGCCGAGCCACAGTCAGTCGCTAAACCAACTGGGCTACGACGAGTCGTATTTGCTTCAGGACGACTGCGCGTTTTATCTCCTTAAATTTAAAATACAAATTGAGAAAGAAAATGTTTACTCACGAATCAGCAATTCGTGGTTCGAACTGCTTCAGGGGCACTGGCTTCTTGTCGGCAAAGAAGAGATACTCCAGCGGTGATCCCTCACTTTCTATAGACTCGGTAAAATAGGTGATCAGTTCATTTAGTGTTTCCTGCGAGGGGAAAAAAAGAAAAAATTAGTTACGGACGAAACGTCAAGAAGAGTGTGTCTGAAATGCCCACAAAATTCCGCCTAATCTTAAAACGATATCCAAAAAAAACGTTACGCCCACCCTTCAAAGTTTAGCTGACGTTTCACATAAATATTTCCTGATTTCGAACGGTAAAACTTGAATAACTGTCACGAAAAATGTAAGAATGTTTGAGTGCCCTTTTAAAACTAGACAGGAAGATAGCGCACGACGCGAAATTTTGGATAAACTCTTAACATTACACTCTATTTCCCTCCATAACTGTTGTTATTTTTTTCCTTTTCGTCATCCAGATCACAAATCAATATTTACCAATTCGAAAAATTGACGTCGCAATTTATATGGTGACTTCGCAGGGTCACATTAAAATGATATATTGATTTTTGACAGGACCGGAGAAAAAAAAGAAATGGCAGGGTAACAGTCAAAACACGACCACTTTATTTTGATTAAACATACGAGATCCATGTCATCTCTCTCTGCGCAGTCATCTATCAAACGATCGAACAGAAGAGGAGCCCCTTGTCAGACACAGCAAGTCGTCTGTGGGTTTTTTTTTCTTCTTCTCCCCAAAGGCTTGTTTCGACAACCCTGTGCCAAAATAGGCGTATCCTCCTGAGATCCCCTGCCCGCATCAGTGCAACATGGAAGTCTAGCTTTCTCCGCTCGACAATTGCAATTTCGGCGGCGGGAGTTCCGCATAAATGCCGGACTTACACGTAAGTGTAGCCGGGATTCTCAGGAGGTCAGGAGAGCATCCAAGGCCTACCTTTGATCGGGGCGGGAATCTCTCGTCAACCAAGTGCCGGCAAATCTTCACAAAGGGTGTGTAGAGCTCTCGGTAGCAGGGCAGATCCCGATGAAGTTTAGCAAACTGCTGGACCAACGTCGCGGCGGTGTGAACCACTTGAGATCTATAAATAGAAACGAGAACACTCGAAGCTGGAACAAGAGATCCACGGAAACGCCGGTAAACTATCGCACAGCGGTGAAGGCAAATATTTAAATATTTAAATTTTGAAACAAACGGATGAACGAAAATGCAAATAATGAAGAAACATTAACAGAATCTTGCGACAGTTGTGTTTAATGAAAAATATAATTCTAACGGCAAGTTCCAAGTGACCGAGAATTATGAACCTGTTAGGTCCCGACTACTGTAACGCATTTTTTTGCTCTAAGGACACCACACATATTGTTTCTCGCGAAAGAGTAATTTTGTTTCACACTGCTTTATTTATGGTGTTCATTTTTAAACATTTCATGTCTACAGAATGGAATTTCTGGATTGTTAGGGGTTCTTGGTTCACCGGCGGCAGCAAATTCTGCCGACGTCGTGTCGTTACTGACCCTCTCACACCTCCCCTATCGGAACAATAAAAACTGATTAGCGAAGTTATCGCTTTGTCACTAGGTGGGTTCCTTTTCGACATTTTGTGTTGGTCTAAATGCCCATAATTCACCGCCAGGAACGATCAATGGTCGAGAGTCCCAACAAAACAATCCAAAAGCACCGTCGTCAGTTTTCCGGTCACTGATCAACGACGTATTGACATCCGCGACGATACTCAAGTTTCTGTGTACGCCGCCAGAGGGCAAGCCGCAGTCATGCACGGAGGCCATAGAGAGTGGGCGGTAAAGGAGGGTGAAAAGAACAAAAAAACTCGCGATTTCAAGAAGACAGAGAAATCGAATTTCGGTTCGCGACACCGATAGCTGACGAGCGAAAGCGAGAGAGTAACTGGTCTCGAATGTGACCGGAATTGGCGATGATGTTGAGTTTGCTCCTTCGTCACCGTTCAACCCCCCCCCACACACACACCCTATATACTCCAACGCCATGATAAATCATTCTCTTGGCAAGCGCCAACCTCTCTCTCTCTCTCTTACAACTCGGCCCAACAATCTCGAGTCGGCTTATTCTACTTTCTCACGTAAATATTCGGGCAGCAGGTCCGGTTCCACGTACTACTACTGGTGCAAGGGGCGCGGATCAGGTCGCACGCAGTAAAAAAAATAATTAACTCGGAACACAGTTTCAAGTCGTACGCAATCACAATCACCCCCAACCTGCCGATGCTCCTTTCTTCCTGTTTAGCGTCATTTACATAATTATGGAGAAGCTAGCCTTCTTGCTATGATAGAACTAGCACATGATCCGACAGTTACAGTAATGGTGGATATTTGAAAATATTTTCTCGTTGACCAACGCTCCGTCATAGTCACCGAAAATTTGAAAACATTAAGATTTACATAGTTTGCAGGAGGCCGGAAACAATTGAAATACGGGATCGATCCGCCAAACTCGGCGCTACAACGGAGTAGCCAGCAGGAAAAAAGTATTATATTTTACACTACACTGCTATATCTATCTAGCTTTCATTGTCCTTAAGACATCGTCCTTATTATATTTTCCATTTGAGGCCGCCAACCAGGGCATTGCGGTACGGCATCAGGGGGAGCTTTTCAAATATAATACCACTGGGAGAGACTTTGCTCGAAAATGTCATTCGTCTCCTGGCAACGAGTGGCTTGTTTGCAGACTCCTTCGGTCTGTCCCGATATTCATGTTCTCGTTTGAAATTAATATTGAATGATACCCGGCATATTGCTTCACCGCATTATTTCAAAGGTAACGCTGGAAAGGCAATTTATGCAATCACGAAAACTGAAGCGCAATTGCTCCGAAAGAGATTGTTCTCGGATGTATAATTTAATCAAAGCGCAAACAATATATACAATTGAAGATACAATTTATTTTTTAACGTATATTTGGTTGTTGCCTGTCATAAAAAAAACTCCCAACCCGTATATTTTAACGGACAGTTTTTATTTTTATTGGCAATCGCATGGTCGTAGTGTACCCGTGATCGAGCCCAACGATATGATTCGACAACCAGTCACAGAAAAACCAACGTGTCGTTAAATTCCACTGAAATAAAATTTTAAAACCAATATTTTTAACGCGACTAGCGAAGCACCTGGAAAATATCACGCTTTCTCTTCCGCCTCCTTCCCCCCCCCCCCCCACTAAGCTCCATTGCACCGGTTTAAAAATTACCATACGGATCCAGTTCAGAGAAAACAGTAGCCAGTAGTAGCACGACCAGAGCGTCACCATATCTATTCCCCCCTCAAACCTCCCTCAGCTAATTGCGCCAGTGACTACAGATATGGGGATGATGGGGGAAGCGGGTAAATGTTGTTCTAACCGGCGGCAAAACGAAATATTGCATTAGCCATTAGTCGGAAAGGAAATTGCGACAATCTACATACGTCCTCTCTGGCTCCACTTGAGACTCCCGTTTTCACAAACCAAATTAACCCTCTCCACCAAAAATGAAAAAATATAGAAATCGTGTAATAATCCCCCCCCTTCCCACCTTAAAAATAGGAATAATATACATTCTAAACTGCTTCTCTAGTTTAAAACTGAAAATGACGTCACACGAGAAAATAGTGAATCCGTATTGACACTCTTTGGACTTGACGCTGACAATTTATCTATGTCCGCCCAAGTTGTACAGGGCAACAATTAAGAGCGATACATTATTTTTTTAAAATAAACTTCCCCTTTTTTACGTCACGGATGGTAAAACAAAATGAAATAAGTTGAGTTTGAGGTCTCGGAACAGTTTGCATACGCAAGACGCTGCCCTAGAGCACTTTAGTATAATGGAATAACAAACCCCTAGAGAACTTTTAAGAGCGCTGCGCTTTACCATAGATGGTATGTATTTGTAGCGGCATGTTGTAACTGTTGGGCGCTAGTGACACCTAGACTAGATTCACCGACAGGACATACAGGAAACACTTAATGGTCGATTGTTTAAAAAAACTACACTTAGTATCAATCTACTATGCCTACAACGAACGTACCGGGTTCGATTCCCGACCGAGACCTCTGGAATTTTTCGGGCGAGAGAAATTACGGAATGGAAGTAAAGCCGTGGGACCCGTGCCTGTAAGATGTCAGGTACACGTTAAAGATCCCTACCTAGGTAGCTT
>JAQGBY010005622.1:0-14376 GCA_034698785.1 Mycogona germanica | reverse complement strand
GATGGAACAGTCCATTCTGGCAAGTCGGTTTCGCGGGACAGACGATCGCTTGGCGAACGCCTCCTACAAAAACCTCCACAGATCCTCAGAGGACCCCCCGTCAACGAACCGAACAATCATCTCTTGACGACCGGTCGCCAAATGTGCACGAGAGCGTCTCCGCTTCAAGAAAAAATAAAATCAGAGATTACAATTACAATTACAATTTTTACCCGCAAGCAGCCCCCAAGAGAGGGGCCTATGGCGGGGGTAGAAATACCAGTTGGGGACAAAAATGGATTTATTTTAAAAGGCTCTGGATTTGAGGTTCTGTCAGGTCATTCCACTGTCCACACATTCTAAAAAAAATAGGAACTAAAATATGACACAGATGAACATTGAAGCTCGTTCACCATTCCAGTATGACCCCTTCTTCTACTTCTATTAGGAGCTGGGCACATCCACAGTCCCTGATATCAACATTGCGATCCCCCTTCTGAATTCTGAGCAGCAACCTCAAACTGATCTCCCTCCTACCCAGTTCCAGTATCTCCCAACCCAGTTTTGACAGTATGTCTGTGACACTGTCACTTCTTCCAAATCTTCAGCTAACAAATCTCGCAGCTCTTCGTTGAACCATTTCAATGTCCCCTACAAGCCCCACATGGTGAGGATCCCAAATGGAACTGCAGTATTCGAGCAAAGATCGAACCAAGGAAAAGTAGGCCACTGACTTAACCGTACTTGGACACCCCTTCAACACGTTTTGAATATGTCTAAGCCTAGCATTTGCCGCACCAATCATATCCTGACGAATTTGCACAGCGGCCCCTATATTTGGGCCCTCAATACTCAGTTCAAGTGACAAGTATTTGAGGGTCGCGTAGCACTTTCTTAGTAGAGTAACGACATGAGATTAACGCCAACAGCTTTTCAGAGTTCATTTACTATGGCGACTCAAATAGGGGACGCTTCTTATTTCGTATTCCGTCGTAATCGGAAACAAATTTATATTCTCTTAAAATGGATACGTGGAACCGAATATAACCAAGAACCGCATATGGTTCTATTACTTTCTACCTGAGTGTGACGTATGCGAACAATGATTCGTAGCGAGTCCAAAATTGCCAACCTAATCACCGCCAACAATTACTGGTACAAAGTAAATGATCCGTACAGGTTGGCATCACATTCTATTGTGACAACCGCCCATAAGTCATTTCATCATTATGTAATATCAAAATTATCATATCCATTCAGTGTCTGTACATGCAAATTACTTACTGCACGTCATACGTGAAAGAAATTTTGAATCGAGCGTAGTAAAGGAGGGCTCCGAGAAATAGTCTTGCCAAAATTAAACTTGTTTTTTCTCCAATCGGGACATCGCCGAGCCAATAACAAAAACCAGAACTGGTGAAGAAGAATTGAAATTTGAAAATAATTTCGTAATCGACGCGAATTTCCCCCGAGCTCATATTTCATGCGCGAACAAAAAACATTAAATGGTTTTTAATAAAAATTTAACGTCCTTCTTAAAACCAATCAGTAGAAGTCTTTTTAAGAAATGTATGGCTTCACCCATTGTCACACTATCGATTGTCGAATTGTCACACTATCGATTGTCGTATTGTCACACTATCGATTGTTTATTAACGAATGTTTTTGCAACTTTCGCGCATCACTACGTGGAAGCGTAGCTATCGGTTGGTCTAAAGTTCACAATCCAGTTGACTTTTGTGACGTCATATGCCACATTATATTAACCAATTACCAAATGTACCAAATTATAACATGATAAAGACCTCCCGCCTCGAACTCAGTACCCAATAACTGCCGGTAGATGGCGATACGTGCCTGTATATACCGTCATGCACTATGCAGCCACCACGTGCTCCCAATCGAAACGACATAAAGACTTGAAATAAGTTTAAATGCCCTTAGAATTGGCGGCGCTACGTCCAGTGTAAATTTCATTTTTTCTACGTTACGTCGTTGGTGAGCTATCTAGATAATCACAGACAGGAATTACCAACTCTGTTTTAAGAATTCGATTTCGTTGGATATAGCTTTTTTTCGATCGTTTCTGCTTCGCGCTTTATCTCTAGGTGACGCTGATTTCATCGATAGTTCCCCGGTGATCGATCTACCGCAACTGATTCTCTCGAATGCCACCAGAGGCTCCAAGAAATGTGATGGTCCAAGGTCTCAGGAAGAGGTGAGGACATAGGCCCACATACAGCGCGCTCGGTTCGCCAGCATATAGAATTAGAACTATTTTCGTTTTCGAAAACCCGATATGCTATTATTTTTATAGAAGGCCAAAGTGCCATTGTAATATCCGGCCGCTGATATTTCTTTTTTTTTTCGATTTGTCTGATGCCGTGCCAGGTGACAAAAAAAACACCGATCGAAAGAGTTCGAAACAAAGAAAATGTACAGTAGTACTTCCTGAAAACGAATTATTGGAATGGAAATATTGATCTAGTCGAACACTACAGTAAATGAAATACGTGTGTACAGTGGTTGGGTCAGGTTAAATATATTTTTTTTAGAATTCAATTGCGTACTGTCTGACTGTTCTGGAAGTTGTCCAGGTGGAACATCAGAGTAATTTAATTATTCCAAACATTAACTTGAAAGTATCTGAACTATGGCAATTCATTCATATTTCGTGACGCGATATGATGAATTCCTAATGTTCAAATTCATATTGGCGAAATAAAATTACTACAAATAGCTTTTAGTAATCCGGTTTGACCAGGCAGTTATTGCGCAATATTGTCACATTTGTTAAAACGCCAAAAGGGGTGTGCGGAGGTAATTAATTACACGGCAAAGGCAATGATTATGTCGTTGACAATTTGACATTTCCATCTGACATCACATGTTGAAGTTGCACGTCGCCCCGAAGACGCAACAACGTCATAGGTCAAGACACACTACATTCGGATGATTAATCTCACACAGGGTTAGCGCAAATCTCATGCGCGGAAGCATGTACAAGGAATTAGTGAATCTTATCAGAAAAAATTAAGAAATCTAATTTTGATTGGAAAAATTGTAGATAAATTTTTTTCACATGTTATATAATACGATTACCAATTTTATTGTCCATCTCTAGGTTAGGTTTTAGCATTTGTATTTACAAAGTTAGACACATTTTATAGGTGGATTTTTGCTCGGTTCAAATCTTAGTTGCTGGCCACAGAGTTATCGCCACTGTTTCGTCGGATATGCAAATAATATATAAAGTGCTCCAACAATAAATTTTCAGCACTCGAAGCGAGATTAAACATGGTTTTCTGGGGAAAACATCCATGTAATGACTCTCACGACATTTGCATATTGTAAACGTTTCTCGATGCACATGTCTGAATATTTGAATGCGAACATCAAATAATTCTCGTATTTGAACGAACGGACGTTTATGTATACCTCCTTAATAAACATATTTAAAATGGGCTGCTACTCAGTTCCTCTCTCTATCTGGATTATTTATGATATCCTTCATGGAGCAAATATTACGTTTGAATTCGTTTTCAAATTTATATGACATTGTGCTGCTCTTGGTATGTCCGACACGGGAATCGAACCCGCGGACAGATCTCTATGAAAAGTATCAATTTTAATCAAGTGGAGACGCCATATTTTAATTTTTCGATTAACGAATTAGAAATTCGGGATCGCGGGAAAAGCGGCAAAGATCGCTGGCATCACTGGCAGCACGTGACTGGCATCAAGTGAAGACGCCATCTTTGAATTTTCCGGTGAAGCGATGGCAATGCTTAAAACTTCAACGGTTGATATCTCGAGAAATACTCAAAATCGAGTTCTGAAATAACTTACACTCCACTACAAATTTCCGGAACTATCTACAACTCATATTTTATTCATTTTCATTAAGCCGCTCGTTCTTTTTTGCTGTTTTTGCTTCGGGGCAGCAGCAAATCGGGCGAGGGAAACTCCTCCACACGCCTTCCTTCTGAATGATAGGGACAGGGAATGTATAGACATTGGGACCGGGTCTGTTAGTGTCTAGGCAGCTTATGGCTACCTAGGATGGCCACCTGGGCTAGGCAATATAACCGGGTCGCCACTGGTGGGGTTTAGGGCAAACACGCTGGTGAACCTCCTTATCATAAGTAAGAATAAGGGTACTAAATAATATGACCAGCGACCAGTGGAAATGCCATCATATATATTTACCCTTTCTTATGTGCTTGTAATTGCATTGTCTTTCATGTCTTCGCTAGATCAACCATGATCTCTGTGTGCGGCAGTAATTACTGCCCTCCGGTGGCTTTCCCGAGAATCTCTTATCGATGATATCTCGCATCCCAAGCCCAATCTCATCAGCTGTTTGTGATGGACCAATAAATACGGGTTTCATGAAATTGGAAGAGTTCCAGAAATGGTGTATCGAAGGCAGGCGAGAGAACAACGCCATCTGGTGATATAATCGTGGCCGTTTCTATAACCCTAACGGATTCGTTGCAGCGGCCACCGAATGGGGGGTGGATGGACAGCTACATCCGGGATGACCACATAGGGGTTTATCGCCACTACGTACTTGTCCCGCGCTCGGGCCTTCTCAGTTCTCACTCGGCGGCTAATCCCCTTAGACACCGGTGTCGCGTCGGGGGGTCGTTAAATAAGATTAGTCCGGGAACGATAAGGTTGTGCGGCGGCACACGCGTTAACCGCATACGGAGTCACTCACCCTCTACGTGTGTCAATAAGGAATCACACACCGCGTGTGACACACGGTCGGAGATGATTAGATGAATGCTGATGACGCCACTGCTGCTGCTACTGTGACGTCACACACGGTTCTTCCTATCCGTTGCAACTGTGGCCATGAAATATGGCGATAGGTTCCTCAACAAAGTTGCTCGCAGATGCCGTGCAATGGCAGCTTTTTGGGCATCGATTGACATATTTTGTGTATCGGTGTCGGTGGTAAAACGGCGTTTACACAGATTTGAGCAAGCTGGCAAAAAGTGTGGTTCGGTAAAATGTATAAACTCGGCCTTCCCGGTTAAAGGGTTAAGTGACTGATAGATTTCTTTAATTACAATTACAAGATGTAGCCACAAGCAGCCCCCAAGAGAGGGGCCTATGGCGGGGGTCGAACGACCAGTTGTATCTGAGCTATTTGTTTAAGGAGGTCCAGAACTAGAACTAGAACCCCCCCAGGAGGCGACCTGCTAATTTTGCCTAGCTCAGGCTTAGTATAAGCTACCTAGGTAGGGATCTTTAACGTGTACCTGACATCGTACAAACACGGGTCTCCCACGGCTTTACTTCCATTCCGAAGGAAGGCGCGTTAACGAATTTCTCTCTTTGAATTTCTCTCTAATGCCTTCCAGGATTGCTGGAATGAATGGGACAAAATAATTATCACATCGAAATTGAAATTTTCTCTACACATCCAATGTGGTCCAATAATTTTTGAAGAAACGAAAGCTGATCCTTTAAGAAATGTCTCCGAACACCCGTTTCCATTTGGCATTATAGTAGCTTAGCCATTTAACCTAATTCAGAAATCTCGA
The DNA here is from genome assembly GCA_034698785.1 of Mycogona germanica. Lineage (NCBI taxonomy): Eukaryota > Metazoa > Arthropoda > Diplopoda > Chordeumatida > Chordeumatidae > Mycogona > Mycogona germanica. Next base: position 8,842 of record JAQGBY010005622.1, on the reverse strand, counting down.
ATTATTGAAACTGCACAAGAACAACGACACTCATAAATTAAATTGAATCAACAATTTTTAATTCTATCGACCAGAGTGACTTCATTCTGAGGATAAAGGTGCGTACGCAGCCTGTTATCCTGCTTACAATCATGCTACCTTGCTGACTCATGTCGCGCCACCTGGTGTCCGTGATAGTGAAACTAAAAGACTAAAAATGACGCATCCTCGATGTAAAGTTGAAGGGTCTTGGCAGGATAAAGTGCAGTTCAGTCAGGTGAAATCGTGAGGAGCGATGACGTCAATTGTCACTTGTTTCGCTCGCTAGGAACGCTAAACACCGTGATCAATCCCAGTACATGTACAGACGCAAAAGGATCTGCCCTCCCACGCCTTTATACATTCCTGACTCGCACACACTCTATTGTTATTGGAGCTTAGCTTCGTGTGCTGTTTCGAGCATGGATAGATCGACCCCGATCATTGCTGGGATTGGATGTGTAGAGGAATGAATGGCGGAGAAAATATTTTATTCAGGAGGGAAATCACAACCACGAACTAGGCTACCAGGTGGCGCTCGTGGGATACGACCAATTAATTCATAGTCGAGGCCAATGAGATGGGTATTAGAAACATGAGTAAACAACGGATGTTTATTTTCTTATACCTACTATATAAACTTCATAAAATTGCTTACTCTGTAAATATCTTATTATTTCGATTATATAAATATAATTAAAAAATAGGCAAAAATATAATTAAAAATAACAGAAATTGTGAATTTCGAACTCAATTATACTGGAATGTCCATGAGAAATGCTGAGCTACTCTACATTATACAGAGTATAAACCGATGACTCTTAAAGTGGTGTAAGTCCAGTTTTTCTCGAATTGAGAAACGAGAGATTTTATTAGATGCGTCATCATAGTGTCATCATCAGTGTACCAGTACAACTTGTGATGCCCTCTGTTGGCACGAAACAAAACCAAAGGCTTACGTCACATTTTCAAACGATAGTTTCACATGCCAAATTACATTTTTGCCCATAACCAAATACATTTTTGCCCATAACCAAATACATTTTTTAAAATTGAGTTGCACCACTCTGAGTTTCACCGCTTTATATCTATGACTACAAATGATACAGAACATTGTCATTACAAAAAGGCGACAATGCTTTGTTCGTCCAATTAGATGCTGAGGCCTGCGTCTGAAATACACTGTTGGATTTGTTGCGTTTCGCTAATAGACGAAGGGAATTAAAACGATCGACACTTAATTAATTAGCACAATAATACAGACAACACACACGAAGAGAAAACATATCAATTCCCTAACTGGGAAAAATGTCTTCGAGAAAATAACTAACCGTTGACAAATTTGAACACCACACCACGACATAAAATTTGAGTGGCACAGAACCAACCGTGGAGAAAAGGAAAAGGCATCCAAGGAAATTAAAAACATTCCTATGCCCTGTTTTAATAAACCCGAGTCTTGGGTCATTCCAATGGCAAAATATAATACTGCAACAGACAGTTGTTGGATATGATTTGTTGTAAGTACAACACCACCCACTCTTCAAACACACTGGCCTGTTTTTAAGAGCTAAAAATGAGATCGAAACTCAAAAATAGCTACCCCGCCCAAAAAAAGGTTAGGACAGCAGCGCCCCCCAGTAATGATTGGAAGAGGGAAAAGCCGAGGTATGCAAATGGAGCGGAAATTCCTATTTTTATTTATTCGACTGAATAGAGATGACTGCATCAGCCCGAGTTATGTGTTTCGGCGTATACCAGTGTTAGGAATGGCAGACATGTTAAACGAAAAGAAGAAAAAAATCAACTCCCCATTTCGTGACACCATTTTGTCCGCATTACGCCTTATTTCTTTCCAGTTTTTATATATTTGGAAAGAGCGCCCTGGAAAATGGAGAAGAACTGCATAGAGTGCGCGGGTATAAAAGTGCCAAAGAGATAGAATTGTTAGAAAGGACATAGACGCTGCTACTGCGTCACGGACGAAACGAAATCGCATATTAATTACTATATTTAACATCTTGTTTGTCGCGCTTGGCCAGTGCGCCATCTACCGGCTCCCCCCATTTTTTCGAAATGGACTTCTCCCTCCTCATGCCATTCGATTTTCCATTCTTTGTCATTATTCGGAATTGTGTAGTACCAGAACCCCCACAAATACAACTTGATGAGGGAGAAATAGGCCTCTCCTGATCTCGAAATCTTGAATTATTCTACATCTTTTTGGGTTTTGACGAAGAAAAAAGGCGATTTCAATTTACGTTTCACAAAAAGCAGTTTATTATTTTTATTTATGGAGCCTCGCTCGTCGTCGATTTTCCATGGCTCTGTCCCGTGTTTGTACACTTCTGCTGTTATTTTTTATTTCAGCAATTCATTTTATTATCGCTGACCTCACTGCTACATCATAATATTATTATATCTCGTTGGCGTGTGACCGATTTCATCGAATTTTCTTTTCCTGAGATGCCTGTAGCGCGTTGTAAACATATTTGGGAACCCGCAGTTAACGATGTCAGCGTGTCAGATGTACAACTTTTGTTGTATGGAGGAGGTCATCAAATTTGTATCCAATCTCGTTTTACTTACGCGTACTAGTTTGTTCTTCAATTGCAAGATTCGCAACGGATGCTGGACAGCCGAATTAATTTATTGCAATCGCCAGTTCGCTCTCTCTCGAGAATTGAGACGGTGAATGTTATAGTGGTGTTTTATTAGATTGCTTATTAGATGCGTCATCATATTATTAGGTTTATTAGATGCGTCATCATAGGCTTCGGTGTATATTAGTCCAACTTGTGCTGTCCAACAAAAGATTTGGATGACGTCACATTTTAAAACGATTCAATCACATGCCAAGATTACATTTTCACCCAAACTAATTTTTTTAATGGACTCACACCAACCACTCTGGGTTTCAATTACTTAATGAGAATCGTGATCAACAAAAATACTATTGAATCTTGAAGCCAGAAGGGAAAAATAATTATTTCATTTTTTCAGGATTGATTTTAAGCCTACTAGTAAGCAAATCCAACGAATCATCAAAATACTCTTATTTTTACAACTATGATCAAATTTCCAGGGCGATTAAAATGAAGCTGTCACATATAAAGACGATTTAATTCAAGTCACAATAATATTTTTGGTGATATTTAATTAATTGAATTTAACAAGGACCTACTCGAATAAACACCGCTTAAAATACGAGTACTGTACGTTTGTTCAATGCACTGCTAAATGCTTTAGTGAAAACATATCAGTTTCATTCCCCCAGTGGAAAATAATTAGGGGGAAGGTAGGCCAACCCGATATTTGACTCTACCCACTTCAGCTCCTTAGTGGCCCGTATCAAATAGCCAAGTGCCTAAGAGCTTGCGCCCAGAATTCAGCATTCCGTCTGTGGGGAGAAGTACATAAGAACGAAGTGTTCCACCGACGATACGTTGCCTGTCTGGATTGGCCAGAGAGAGAGTGGAAAGAGCTAGACATTTGCAAAATTGCATTATTTATGTATCAAGGGTACGCGTATACACATCAAGTATAGATCCTATGCACTTTGCACCGGCACGCCCTCGGGCCCAATTGGACGCTGTTTTGGTTGAACAAGTCAACCTCCTCCCCATAATCCCAACTTTGGTTTGATCGCTCGTGTATTATTCATTTTATGTTCGGGTTAACGTCTTAACGATAACGAGGTAACCCACCTTATACCGAGCCAACAGACAATTTTTGAGACGTGTATTTTGAGTTTGATTTGAGTTTTTGAAACCTACCCAAGAACAGCTATGGCCACTGTGCGAGACAGTTAATGGTGCCCCGTGGTGGTATTCCTGATAATCAGGATTGCTCGTTCTATGTTCTTAAAAATTTGTCCCATCGAATATGGCATCATTACATAAATAGAACGCTGACTTTTTATTTTTAAATAACCGTATGCAAATGTTGTGTGTACTCGTGTTGCTAAGCAATGTTCGAGGGCACGAGTGTATAAGAAACATAATTAAATCATGGGGACGGTAGGTGGTGCGCGTCCCCTAAATCCTCCATAGACTCACGGTACTTGACGGTACTTGACGCTTTGACCTCTGACTCAAAATTGATTACTTTGCCAAACTACTCTTCGTGGCAAACCAATCCAAGATTGTCAATTTACACATTTTCACGTTTGTCGGAAAACTCATCATATGAACTCATTTTAATCGAAATTATTTTTAGAAAATGCACATATTATTAAATTAGAATATTTGCTGGTTCTAACGATGCGAAACACATAATGATTGCACAAATATTTCATATTGAATTAATGTGCCGATTGTAAAGTGTACAAAACGGTAAACTACAGCGTGGTCCAATAAATTCGAGATAAAAGGAAGCGCCAGTAGCATTGCATCTGACAAATGTTGAAAAAGCGCGTCATTTGACCAAAAACCGCAACGCCATTGGACGAACATAAAAAGTTTATTGATTTGCTAATTACGTAATACAATACTTTTGTATTCAAATAAGTAAGGAAACCGATTTTGTAAAATGTTCAATTTTTTAACCGATCCCACTATACCGAATTGAAACTACAAAGGATAGTAAATCGTGGTGTCTTCGTGTTAGGGAAATGACGCCATTTTGTTCTCAAGATGTCCTAAATTAATGGTAAATTTGTCTTACCCTTCCAAATTGCAACCCGGTATAGAATCACTGCTCTAGTAGAACGTTTTGTTGTTGTCTCGTAATACATGATTTCGAATGTATACAATGTTTGTGGTCGAAAGAAAACTGCATAGATCACACGTCATGAGCCGTGAATTCAAAGTGCCTGATTAGGGAATAGCAGACGTGATTCAGATGTACGCGCATTGCGGTTACATGGACGTGTACGTGTATACCTGTGTACTGTACAAAAGCCAGGTGTTTTATTTTTATTTATTTTTTCGAAACCCGGTTGGTAAAGAAATAGATTCGCCATTCGAGGGCCACTTGATTTCAGACGGGAATCATCGAGTGCCTTGCACAAAATTTCCTATCCAGATTTCATTTGTCGGATGGAATTTTAACTCGGGATGATTAGAAAATTTTGTAAATCGATCGTTTTAGTTAAAATTGTCTCAAACTCAACGATTCAATTCATACGCATTTGTCGGATGGAATTTTAACTCGGGATGATTAGAAAATTTTGTAAATCGATCGTTTTAGTTAAAATTGTCTCAAACTCAACGATTCAATTCATACGCATTTTCTTGGGTGTTTTCATTGTGATTTATCATTGTGGCTAATCTGATTAAAATCTCTTTGTTAATTATTTTATTACTAACATAATTCGTAAAGGCTAAGAAAAAGATAACATTTCTTTTAAAATCGCAACAGAAGCGCTTGCTGTGGAATGTTAAGAATTTTATGGAGAAAACCTAAACAACATAAAATTCAAGGCATGATCAGATCCACAAAACAAATTAAACAATCGATAGTGTCACCCAACACTATAACTATCGATAGTCAAAATAGTATCGCGAAAGTATCGCTGGGAAGGTATACGAAGACAAACATCGTCTAAAAATTTAAACTTAAAATAAGAACAAGATCCCATAACTACAGGCATCCCAACTATTTTCCCATTAAGGCATCAATCTCTATGGTATTTTAATTATCTCTGTGCTATTTTTTATCACCTAGACTATCGATATTATTCTCTGACCTATTTCTGTGATTCGATGCCATTTAATCAAATCCATTCTCATCGAATCCGTTTGTTTTCGTTCTGCTCCGATCGAATCCGTTTGTCCTGATCGAAGCGCCCTCCTTTTCATGGGAATGCGGTTGAGGGCTAACCTAGTGTCTATCTCTTCACCCCCCCCCTCACCTCCTCCTCATTGTGGCGCGAGTCGCTTCGTATGACACGCCATCCGCGCTCGATTCAAAAGCAATCGTCATTCAAATGTCAAGTTCGTTCGACAGACAAAAGCTTTTGTATTAGGCGCGACGTCGACGAATATGAATATAGAACTGGAGGTTTGAACGCCATGCCCATTTATTGTTTTTCTTTCGGCTTACCGATGGGCGATAGTCTTAACAAAATTAATCGATAGTCTCGTATCTTTACTTATAAATTCAATTGTAGTGCGCAATATAGCATGTGGTAAAAAGAGGCCATGACTAATGAGCATGACCCCATAATGAGGGACAAGGACTTAGACGTGTCCACGGAGACTAAAGTTGGAATTGCAAAGGCAATGTTTATCCCCAGGATGGTGTATGGATGTGAAAGCTGGGTTCTCATGAAGACTGAACAAAGGAGGACTTGACTTGAACTGAAGAAGAGTCAAAGAGTCAGATGCCTCTCTGGAAGTCATGGTGCATGGTGAGGCAACGGCTATCCTTCTCTGCCCATGTCATGAGGGCAGATGCTAGTGTGGGAAGGACATTATGTTGGATGAAGTTGAGGTCAGCAGAAAAAGAGGAAGACGTGGATGGATGGGGTTAATCTTAGAGAGAGAGCTGAGGACTAAACCTGGAAAAATTACAATTTTACTGCCATAACTGAAGCGGTGAAACCCCCAGAGTGGTGCAACTAGATTTTTGATTTTTTAGTTCTTTACAAAAATGTAATCTTGGCATGTGAAACTATCGAAAGTAAATGTGACGGAAGCCATTGATTTTGTTTCGAGCCACCAGAGGGCAGCAAAATTTAGACTGGTATATGGAACCTGTGATGAAGCATCTTGTAAAACCTCTTTAAGATTCAAACGCCTCAATTGTTGGCGACTACACTATCATGATGCTATCGTGGACTATCGATATTATCGCCCATCTTTATTCCGCGGGATGGGGAAAGGAAGAGTGCTGCAGAGGAGACGCAGAAGTGACAGAAAAGTCAATACTCGTCAAGTGCAGAATTAATGCCAGACGAAAAATTGTTCCGATAGCAAAAAGGAAACGCAATCGTGGGCCCTATATAGAACACGACATTGATTTTCGGTGTCTGCTAGCTGATTGTTAGTTATATGCAAATCGGGGGAAGTAGTGGGGAATACCGACGAACTCCCAAAGACAAGAGCGCGGTTCGTATCATTTGTGAAATTGAACCAAGAAATAATTGGAAAGCAAAAAAACAATCATCGTCGTAAGCCGGATTTTCATGCGCCAAAAATCAATACCCCACCAACTTAGTTTGGAAATTAATTTTATCAGGAAAATGCCGGATAATGTTTGTCTTTCCTTTGTTGTACCCGTATAAAGGCTCGGACTTAACTTCAATAACTCCTGAACGGCGTAATTCGGCAAAATAAAATTTACACTGGGTGGTGTGCCCCAAAGTTAAAGGTCAACTTTACTTAATTCAGTACTTCATGTTGTTGCATTAATGAGATATGATTTTAATAAACAATAAGATAACAATAAGATTGGTGCGGCAAATGCTAGGCTTAGACTTATTCAAAACGTGTTGAAAGGGTGTCCAAGTACGGTTAAGTCAGTGGCCTACTTTTCCTTGGTTCGACCTTTACTTGAATACTGCAGTTCCATTTGGGATCCTCACCATGTGGGGCTTGTAGGGGAAATTTGAAATGGTTCAACGAAGAGCTGCGAGATGTGTTAGCTGTAGATTTGGAAGAAGTGACAGTGTCTTGGACATGCCAACTGGGTAGGAGGGAGATCAGTTTAAGGTTTAAGGAGCACATCTTTTGCCTCTTGAAGTGTTACATCTCTTGATTTGAAGACCCCTTCGAAATCGAAACTGGACTCGAAACTCTTTCCCCCCCCCCTCACTACAAGTTCGCAAATTCGAGGGAGCAACATATTTATGTATTTGACATTTCATTGTGGCAACTAGAGAGCATGCGAGTGGTGGTACTGTATACATTAGCACGGGTGAATTTTTGTTTCATGGAATTAAAATAGTTCAATCCGGATGAAGGCCCCTACACAAGCATGTTGCTCATTTCTCCGAATTAGCCTCGAGCAATTTCATTTCTTATACGAAACACGCTCGCCTGATTTCTTCTGTTTTCGCCTTGTCCTGTCGGGGCAAACAAATACATATATTGTACGGCATAAAAAATTACCCCAGCGTATTGATTATTCCAACTGCGGCAGGAAAACACTAGCAAAGCCTGAGGGGAGCCACCTTCTTATCATAGACGCGAGAAATAAAAAATAATAATATAAAAGAAAAACTTTCGAATGACCCAATTCAGGTTGGCAATCGCCTGGGCATAGTGGCTGTTGAAAATATGACCTCGTACTCGCCCTCCGTATGTCAATAGTTATGTGCACTCTAAAAACAGATATCTCATTTTTTTAACGGTTTCACTTTTGTGAGAATAGTCGTAATTTTAATTTATACAATCACCTTGCGAATATGGCAGTAAATAAAACTTGGTTCTGCAATACTCCTGTCCTGCCGGAAATACAAAGCAGAATTGTCGGCGTGATAGCGTTAGCAGAATGCTAGATTATTTAAGAATCGTCAATATTTTTAAAATTTCATTAAATTTTGAGAATATTCACTTCTATTCAGTGCCCCCAGAACTGTGTGTGACGCATCTTTGCGAGAATCCCTGCACCGGGAATCGAATCCAGCGGATCGATCACACGTCTGTCTCTACCGAGGTTCAATTTGTGAGAATTACTTTGAGCTTGAAATTATCACTATTTGTGACAATCCTATATTATAAAACTAAGAATCTGATTTTTCTGTTCAGAGACTAACTGCCGAAAGGCTCAATGAAATCGCATAAAATTTAACATACCCTTAATAGACCACCACAATTCGCTAGCGACGGAATTTCAGATCTCAATTTTCAATATTACATAATAAAACAACCGTTACCAA
>JAQGBY010005621.1:0-14378 GCA_034698785.1 Mycogona germanica | reverse complement strand
CCCGCGCCGGGAATCGAACCCGAGACCGCCGAAACCACAGTCGGTCACTAAACCAACTGGGCCACGACGAGTCGTACTACTTGCTTGTGTTGATGTCCTTCCTTTCTGCGATCCCCCAACGACTCCCACCCAAAATTATAAGCAAGTCCGACACACTCTCCAAATCTACAGTTAACCAACAGAACAGAGTGGTAAAGAATCTTCCTGTTTTGTTCGCACTTCAGTGAATTTTTTTAAAAAAAGCAGCACTTATTTGGATCATTTCAATTTCCCCTATGACCCCTTCATGATGAGGATCCCCAATGGGGCTACAGTATTCAAGCAAACAAGTAAGACTTAACATTACTTGGATACCCTTTCAAAATATTCTTGACAAACCTTACAATACGATTTTAAATAGTTACAGCTGTCATTTCTCACACTAATCAGTTTTAGAACTTCGGTTTTCCCGAAGCTCAACTGAGCCCTGATTTATGCCCCTCTATAACTTTGTAGTCAGAATAGAGTTTTATGTTTCCTCATATAACATCACATGCATCATTTAACCGGTCGACGATGTTCCCAAGTGCGATCTTCTTCAGAAATTTGTAACTTGGAAACCATGTGGTCAATCTTGATGATAATTTTAGTTTTAAAAAAAATAATAACCCCATGGACGCGACTCATTCATACGAAGTGTCACAAAAGAAAATAGTTTCTAACAGGTATTCGCAAAATATTTATGACGCTACTGACTCAGTACGACATGCACAAGTAAACGGGAACATCGTTATAGCCAACGATGACGTGTTGTTGTTGTGAGAACGGTGGCGAATTTCCCCTGTGGGGTTTGACCTAAGGGACAAATGGAAATCCGCAAATAACGACTCTGGTAAAGGTGGGCGGGGTTGTAGGAGGAGCTGGGCGGATAGCGATGAGAGGAGGGTGCGTCGTCATTTGTAAATTAATTGTGCTGGAGAGTTTCCACCGTACATATTGAATACTCTGTACGTGTGTGTGTACGAGCGCGTCCCAGTTGTCGGCGAAGAGACGAGAACATAAAATTTACATAAACTGTCAGGCTTTTGGCGCTCGACGTACCTACACTCACCTACGTTTATATTAAATGAAGCTCGCTCCGAATGCGGCCTCCGGTAAATGTCAGCCCCCCAGAAAAAGGAGAGACGAACGCGCGTCAATGGGCGAAATTGGAGCAGAGCAAAAAAGAAAAAAGAAAAACAATTACGCCCAAAGAGTATAGAGCGCAGTGGTGGTCAAACAGTGGTGCGATCACCTAATGGATTTGAGGGGGTATGCGCAAAAAATTATTTATACCTCAGTGAAGACAATCGCACTCGTCAACCAGCATAAAATAGTTTTAATTACAATATGTAATTAAGAAACATTTGTTCCCTGAATTCGTAAACTTCCCATGACAGTATGACGCTTTGTCAGCGTTGCAAACGCTCAGTTTATATTCGGGTACGACATTATTTCGCAAAATTGAAATGTATGAACTGTTTTTGGTACTGTTAAGGAATAACACGTTTTAAGAAGAATAGAAAACGCGACCCAACGTCAAACCGGATAGCGCTTCCATGTGTAACCGATCCCCTTACAAAGGATATGCAATGCAGAAAAGCGATCTAATGTGGGGAGCTTTTTCCACAACTCAAAGATACTCAAGGATGCGCGACTTAAGGAAACGAAATGGAGCATTCATTACAAAGCCATTCCAGCTTCGTGGGTGATCATAACGGACACCATTAGCCACAAACTAGAACGTCAGAATTATTTTAATCCTACAATGTCATTGAAGATGCATTGGGCATAGAATTTACGTCTTTGGACTCACATTTTAGATTTTATGATTCATCAGAAAAGAACCGGCTACCACAGGTGTCTTGCTGTCAGTTCAACTGAAATTATCAATTTCTGCTGTGTGTTACAGCAGAAATTGATAATTTCAGTTTCTCTTTTTGCGTCACACTCGAGTCACACTGTCAGAATCACACAAGTTACGTCCATCAGACCTTTCCAAAGGAGAGAGTCCCTCACTTTTTCTATTCTCTCCAATACAATCGAACTGGAATGTCAGAATTATTTTACTCGTAGTGTCATTGACGATGCATTTTGGCAGGTGGAAATCTGTCGGAGAGCCGAAAGTCACAGGAATGATGTCATCGCATCTCCCTCTATTGCCATTCATCGCATCTCCCTCTATTGCCATTCATCGCTTTGATAACAAAGGACTTTCACTTTCATTCGAAACTAAAAAGGATGCATCGAGTAATGGACTAGGCTAGCACACAAACGAATGACGTAATTCATTCACAAAAAAAACGGCTGATTCGCAAACCATTTTCGTTATTGCTCTGTGGACTCTTGACCTCTGCGCAATGAATTGTGCTTTCATCGTGATTCCAGATTTGTCCGCTTGGGGGTGCCGCTTTCGATTTCCGTACGATAGATTATCTCAACTAATAACTTTATCATCTCCAGTATACGTTTCGTCCACATAAATAAAAAGACATTTCGAAATCAAGAGGATCCTCTTGAGCAGTGAAACAAAGGTTTAAAACTTTGACAATCGACATTTATTTAATCCGTATTTGCTTGATTAATTGGAAGAGATCAATTATTTTCTAAAAATATATTCATTATATTTTTTTTAATGGGCTACCACAATGCGTTATTTAAAACCTGTTTTTTTGCCAGGAATTAGCGTTCATCGCTGGATTCGAACCGACGTCTTTGACAATTCGTGCTGCGTGTTCCTCCTACTTGTATCAATATTATGACTGCAATAACGTTTACAGGTGGTGGTGGTAGTGGTAGCGTATCATCAAAGTTTGTCAACACCAGCTCTTTGCAATCGATCCGCTCACGAGGTGTCTCGATAGCGATTCCATTGGGATCAATCGTGAGCGGCAAGCAGCAGCATCTCCTCCACTCATCTCAAGTTTGAATTACAAATTGAAATCCTCGCTAGGCCATCGTGTGTGCACAATCATCGGCACCGTGGGGGCCCCATAAAACGATTCTTCGCTACCAGCGTATCCTAACAGTGCGGTAGTTACATTGCAATCCTGCTTGAGCGTACGTGAGAAATTTTAAATTACACTTAAGATTTTAGCGAATGTCTCCCGGAGATAGATCGCATACGAATTCCTCAATTCCAGCTCGCTTGGTATTGAAAGTCAAACGCACCCCTCTCACCACACATCAGTAACTTATCACGCCCATTTATACCCTAGTTACACTGTCTTAGTATGCTTCCAAGCATGCTGCATGCTTAGCAGGGTGCGTTGAGACATTGAACAGAATCGGCACGTGCCGCTCATCCGTGCTTCGACAAGAAATCGTCAGGCGCTCTCGAATGACAATTTCTCCATCTCAATTGTGCTTGAGAGGGTACGTTCCACTTTTAATAAGATTCGAGCACGTTATTTGTATCGCTCACGATGGACACGATCTCAAAGGAAAATTTGCCCCAAACTCAAGCACAATTGAAATCTCTCGAGCAACTTGAAGCATGCTTAGCGTTTGACTAGGATATTACGTTATGCCCATTTTAGATCCAGATCGTCGGATCTAATCTCATCGGAGACTGATCCACGTTCTCACGATCAAGACTCCACAATTTTTTTTAGGATTTACACTGACTTCGCAATGCAGCGCTTCATTCTTCAATAGATGGCGCTGCTACGCATGAATTTAGTGAAAACATCTCTGAGCAGAATCTTTGATATATCGTTCAAAAAATGATCGCTATTCTTCCACTTTCAGAGCGCTCTCGGGAACACAACGCAGCCCTCAGTAAACAGATCGCGGTTCGAATAAGGGGATCGACCAAATAGGATTATTTCTTCATATATGGAGTGAAAAACTCTCCGAGGAGGTAGCTCCTAGCAACTGAGATTTTTAGTTTTCATTTGAAAGCAACATGGAGCTGTGATTTTCTCCCTACCGTGAGGCAAAGATCGCGATCTTTCGAACATTTCCATTTCCATGGTCCTGTGATTTTGTTTGGATCCGACACTCACATACCATGAGTGGTTTTTCTTTTAATCATTTCCATGGAGCCAAACGAGAACTGGCCGACGCTTTTATGGACCTTTTTATACCCGGAGGATCTTGGTCGCATGGGAGCCGATCTTCTCCGGTCGCGTGAACCACGCGAAATAAACAAAATTCGCGTAGTTTACGCGACCGGAGAAGATCGGCTCCCATGCGACCAAGATCCACCTGTGTAAATTGCGCTTTACACAGCTGCATTTTAACTCTCTCGCTGTCCAAGGGATTCGGCTGTCTGAAAAACGCCATTCTCGTCTTTGCTGAAATGGCTTCAAGACCATCGATTATAACGATCTGTCCACGTGTGACTCAATCCAATAAACTTTTTGGAATTCCAATGTTACAATTACAAATTTTACCCGCAAGCAGCCCCCAAGAGAGGGACCTATGGCGGGGGTCGAAAGACCAGTTGGGGACAGAAATGGATTTATTTGAAAAGGCTCTGGATTTGAGGGTCTGTCAGGCCATTCCACTGTCTACACACTATAGGGAAATAGGAGTTAAAATATGACGCAGATGCACATTGAAGCTAATTCACCATTCTTGTGTGGCCCAGTCTTCTACTTCTATTAGGAGCTGGGCACATAATTTCCACGATATTAACATTACAATCCCCCTTCAGGATTCTGACCAGCAACCTTAAACTGATCTCCCTCCTACGATCTTCCAGTGTCTCCCAACCCAGTGTTGACAGCATGCCTGTGACACTGTCACTTCTTCCAACAAATCTCGCAGCTCTTCGTTGAACCATTTCAATTTCCCCTACAAGCTCCACATGGTGAGGATCCCAAATGGAACTGCAGTATTCAAGCAAAGGTCGGACCAAGGAAAAAGTAGGCCACAGACTTAACTTTACTTGGACACATGGTGAGGATTCCATGCAAATGGAACTGCAGTATCCAAGCAAAAGTCGAACCAAGGAAAAGTAGGCCACTGACTTGACTTTACGTGGACACATGGTGAGGATTCCAAATGGAACTACAGTATCCAAGCAAAAGTCGAACCAAGGAAAAGTAGGCCACTGACTGAACCGTACTTGGACACCCCTTCAACACGTTTTGAATAAGTCTAACCCTAGCATTTGCCGCACCAATCATCTTTTGAATTTGGGTTTTTCAAGATAATTTTGGGGTAATCTGTAAACCCAGATATTTGTACTGTTGGACAACCAAGATAGGTTTCCCAGAAAGTGAGTAGTCATAAGGCAGACGTTGCACAAAATAAGTTGGGAATCGATCAAGATCTATCGCAGGTCAAACCCTTCATTAATCCACAGTTACCACCAGCGACAAACACAAAAAAAATTCTTTTCACCCCAACAACAACCTTCTCCACATATATACGTGTATGTCCTACTCAAAAACATGCGCATTTACAATCGACCGAGACAATGGACCACACACAATGTGTGTGTGTGCGAATGAATGCGCGCGTCGCCCCGAAAATCAATGAACGGTTCAGCGATCGAAACGCCATTAACTTTGATGGGAGGGGAGGAAGGAGGAGGACGTGGGAGGACCTCTGGCGAGTTGACGGGGAAACGGCAAAAGCGACGATCCGGCGCGATCCCCGAACGCGACGCATGCGCACCGACGGGGTCCGAACGGGAGTCTCGGCGACGGCGCGTGCGCAGTTGGGAGTGACCGGCGAAACGAGGACGTGTCGTCCGGGTGGGAAAAAGTAGGACACCGCACGCGCGCGCGTGAGCCGCAGAGCTTTTCATCCGTGGAGAAGTGCGTCGTCGCCTGTGCACATCATGCACACACACACTGTATATATGGAGTCTGCGCGATTAACCTATACTCGATCAACTGGACCAACCGTTGGCAGGGTTACGTATAAACTGGACAGTTGGGCCGAAACCCGTACCACGCACGTACGGTACGTGTCTCCTGCGATGACGTTTTTTGAAACACAACAAAAGTTTACTCGATAGTCGTAAACGGATGCGTCCAATGTGGCCATGTGACGAGTATTTAAATGTACAGTGTATTCAAAAATGTTCAATTCGTCGTCCCTTCAATATTTAATCAAATACTCTGAAATTTTCTTGATATTTTGTATGTGGAGACCTTGACACATGGTGTTTTGAATTTTTTCGAAACCAGATAGCGCTGCATTATGGTAGTGTTTCAATATGACTGTGGTTTCGGCGGTGCCGGGTTCAATTCCCGGCGCGGGCTATCGGAAATTTCGATCCCGGGGTACTGGTTGTTCCCCCTCGCACAGTGTCTAAGCACCATGAGGGGGACGTAAGGCCTGTAGTGCGGTTGACTACAGTTGATTGGACAAAAAAAAATATCGTCAGCTGTAAAACCAATATGTGAAAAGTGAAGTGTATAAAATGGCGTTCAACGACAAAAACAGTTGCGTTATAAAAAAAATGTTATGACTGACCAAAAATTACGGTACAATTTTTAAAAGGATAAGACAACAATCACGGGACTGAGCTGCGGAAAATCGAAAACAAGCTGGTCATGGATGTCATGAATTCAAATATATAATAAACGATATTTTGTGAAACGAACATTGAAAGACATCACCCTTTATCTTCGTCAAAACCCAAAAAAATTTAGAAAAAAATTAAGATTTTGAGGGTTTCCTTTATATGGTATCGAAATCTTAATTTTTTCCTATTTTTAGGGGGGTTTTGACGAAGGAAAAGGGTAATGTCTTTCAATGTACGTTTCACAAAATTCAGTTTATTAATTTTATTTATGGAGCCTCGCCAGGACGTCGATTTTCCACGGCTCTGTCCCGTGTTTGTTCACTTATGCTGCTGCAGGATGGACATCTGAAATGTCTCGAAAACTTAACTAACATTTACCGGAAATACAGATGTTTGCAACGCAACAGATGCCAATAACGAAAAGTGACGCGCTCGACTAATAATGATAATTGTAAATGACTCTATTGTTAAAAGAATTCATGCGATTTGATTAAGAAAACCCAGAAGGAATGATTAAATATATATATGGAGATTTTTTGGAGCACAAAGAAGATTACGGGTTTGTGTAGAAGTAGTAGTGTGCGACCCACCGCAGCTAAGTGGGTGCGACGGTCCCCGGTACTCGATTCTAGGCGAGAGCACTCTTTTTTTCGATGTCAGATGTCAGAGGCCTGGCTGAAAATGTGTCACCTTCGAATACTGATAAAGCACCGAGTAGGGGGGGTGGGGGGGGTGAAGAATTTAGAAACAAATAGGCTATGGCGTAAACGTAGATCACTTAAGGTGCGCGCGCGCTCCACTGTTTCAGCACCTCTATTTGTGAGCCCATCGTGGCCACATTGACGCAATGTTTACCAGTTTTGGCGGGAGTTCATCCGCCCCCATGCCCCATCCCCCCATCCTTTCTACGCCTCCTAGTGCTTTTTGGTCCCAACGGCACAACATCTTTATAATGAAGTCGCCACTCTCTGTGATCTCGCCTCTCCGACGCTTTATTAATGACGCGTGAATAATTTGAAAGACGAGCCTCGCTGTCGGACTCCGAACACATTCACGAATTTACCGAACGGTGTTAGGCCCCCGGTCTACTACGAATTTGTTGATCCAAGTCATTCACTCCGAGTATATAACATGAAAACAGACCACTACATTTTCTAGTCGATCTTTCAAGTTCTCGCTGAGATAGTTGTTAAGGAGGTCCCACCAGCGTGTTCACCCTAAAACCCCTCCCCCAGGAGGCGACCTGGTCATTTTGTCTAACCCAGGCTTAGTATAAGCTACCTAGGTAGGGATCTTTAACGTGTACCTGAAATCGTACATCCGCTGGTTCCCACGGGTTTACTTCCATTCCGAAGAAAGGCGTGCAGGCGTGCGTACGAATTTTTCTCGCCCGAAAAATCCGAAGGTTTTGGTCGGGAATCGAACCCGCGATCACGGGAACAGCTTCACACACTAACCATTACGCCACAAAGCTGTTCATTTCTCTGCTAACTTCCGACCTCAGCGTGTGACATGTTAGGTAAAATGCTATAAAAATCAGATTCGGTTTAAGGGGTTTCTAAATTATAATATTAAAAAATTTGAAAGTTGTTTAAATCCAATGTTGATGAGAGATGTGGAATTGTTTTGTTGAAATCTATCATAAAGAGTTAGTACACAAAAGAGGTCAAAAGTGCCATCAAAAAATCAAAGGAGGCTTCACCAAAGGAGGATCAAAGCAAACCAAAAAAGACCTAGATGTGGAGGACTACTCAGAGCAAGCAGATTAAAGGTCACGACTTTGATAGATGCTGCTTTCCATCACTTTAAATCTGACAAACTTGCGGAACATCTCAATGATAACCCTAAAATATTTTGGAAATATGTCAATGGATGTCGTAATAGCAATAAGATCCCCTTGCTCAAAGGGGCTGCAACCTCAGGAGAAAAAAAATGCCGATATTCTCAATAAGCAATTGAAAGGTGTTTTCACATCTGAATCACAGGAAATAATTCTGTCTGTTACTCAAGACTTCCCCAGGGATATGGGGAGAATTTTTTGTGGGTGATGCTGGAATAATGGTCCAGCTAAAAAAGGACTTAACCCAGATAAATCACAGGGGTCAGACGAAGTAGTGATACTTCGTCGTCCTTTGTACTCCACGAAATGTCTGCAGAGTAGAATTTTTGCATCCTTAGAATCATTAGCATGATTTTTTGAAGGGACGTTCTTGTGACTCACAGCTTATTCTCCTCACCCATGACCTTCAACAATCCTTGGATTCGGTCCGGATCTGGACCAATCACGACAAGTCCAATCATTGATCTGCTTACACTGATTTGTTTTGCGACCTTGGCAAATAGGGCAAAACACACTTGCAGTTTTTCCACAAAAAGGTGATTTGAAACTTTCTAATAATTTTTGCCCAGGTCATACATTACGAATCCTTTCGCGAACTCATACAAATTATGATCCCAAGAACTGGAACAGAAAATATATGAGGTTGTCTCCGAATCTTGCTCCCAGCCCAGGGTGAATGAGAACGTCATACACACTCGTGATCATTTCACGATTTGCACCATAAAAATGTCACTTTGCTTTGGCCCTACTATAGCTGGCAGCAACGAGGATACGAAATAGTCTAGCTGGAGATTTTAAAACTCAAGAATGCTGTTTGATAAAAAAGGGACATTTCCATGTATTGAATATGAAAACATGATATGATCTCAAGAGTATAGCGGTGTTTCACATTTTGCGATAATTTCATGTTTGGGTCCATGGAGATGTTATTTTGTTTGGGCCGAAACTTCACATGCGATAAAAGATTGTAGAACAACACGCTGGAGATTTATACTACGTACAGATTTTTGAGTTGGTCAATATCGAATTTTGAGATAGTCAATTTTAGTTCAGCTCGGTGTTGGCAGTTATAAATTTCATTTGTGTTATATTAAGTTAATATTTTTTCAAGATTTCATTGCACTCCTGCCATTGTCATTTATTTATTCTTTCCAGCCCATAATGTGCACCAAGGACTTTTCTGTCCTTGGCAGTCAGTTTTATCATGCGGGTTAGTCTTCGTCGTTCAAAAACGATAAATTGGCAAATGTATACGATTATACATGGACATAAAGCAATAATATTGACACAACTACAAGAATTTTTAAAATAAATTACTTCGTATCGTGGAGTTTCTATACCACCCCACCCCCGCGATAACGGTAGTCGGCAATATCTAAAAATCATTTTATCGGCAACAAAAGTGGATATTTAATTTCTATATCTGTTGTCAGTGTGGCTCAATCCGTGTTTACTTCAATATACCACAACCAACACTATTATTTTTCGAGATTGATTCGATAACATGTTTGTGGAAAAACAGGATTACGTCTGTTACTCATCGATGACGATGATCTTTGGTATGTGATGGGTCGGTGAAGACCAAAATCACATATCAATGCGATAACAAGAAGTGGTGAAACCCAGTTCCCAGCACCAAACATTGACCGCAGAAATTCAATGGAGCAGAGCAGTGTATGTATAACGCCAAAACTGTACAATTTCACTGCAAATCAGATTTCTGTTATTTACAAAAGTCGTCACGAAATGATGTATTTAAAAAAACTTCAATCAGCAGGCAACATTATCAGCGTTCCTTGAAACTAACAGTTTCCAAGTGGACAATAATTTTAAAATATGCCAACCGGTTGCTAAAAATTCTGAAACGTTGTGTTTAACGAGCAGAAATCAAATCACACCTGCAGGCCTGAGGTATAATCAACTGTAGAAATAAATGCACAGTGTATATATAATAAAAATAGCAGTTGACAGTTTTAAAATTTCTTTATTAATGTCACGACCAAATCGAGATTTTAAAAAAGATCGTTGGTTTGTTTCACGTTCATTAAAAATATTGTTTTAGCAAGCAAATGACATATTTTATATCGCACTTATCCTTTACAGGTAAAAGTTTTGTTTCAAGACAATTTTTTAAACATTATTTTTTGAAGTTTAACTTTTTATTCGCCCAAACAATCGGCGCAACCTATTGGCAGTCTTTCTTCATATATCTTCCCGGCGATACTATTTGGGCTATCGATACTTCTGTCGCACGTAATCTTAACGTACACGCTATTTTTTGTTCTATTTGACTTTATGACAAATGGACAGTCGTAGTAGTAGTAGTAGTAGAACGTCTTAGCATTCAAATGATTCAAATGATACTGTGAAGTTAACTTTGAAGTTTTCGATAAATATTATTTTTCGAGGAACTTGCTTGCGCTCTTGCAAACCTTAACAATACTCCTACTTCCATCGACGTCCTTGATTTGAATGCTGTTGTTGTACAGTATAGGGTGATGGTTGTGAATGGCAGTGATGGTTGTGAAAAAATATTATGCTTCGAAGTTGTTGGGACTATCGTTTTCACTAGGAAACATTTCACGTTTTGTGCCATCGAATTGTCATTTTGTTTTGATCAAATACATGCGTGAGTAAGAAATCTCTTGCGTGGTCAATAGAAATATTTCCTGGCGTGTGCTCACTTGTTAACCCCAAATAAAATTATATTTCCATGAAGCAAACAAAACGTGAAATGTTCCTGGTGTTAACGCGACCAGTACTTCAATCACTGAGCTACGACGACGCCACAACACATGCACACTTTACAATGGATTTACGACATTAGGGGTAGATAATTGGGAAGACTACATATATATTCAGTAGTAGTAGTGTGGAGTCGCCGTTTGGCAACAAGCATCGAGCATTTTGTCAAGGAAAACCACTCCTGTTGACGAGACCACCGGCAGAGCTTATCCAGCTGCCACCTGAATAGTAACTATACAGTGAAACAAGCGCATGTCAATATTGAATCAAGGACACCCTATCTAGTATTTGGCCTAGTAATGGTAGTGTCCCATGAGATAAGGTAATACCGATAGAAATGCACGGTCTCGTTGTTTCTCGCGTTACTGCAACAATTGTAAAATAATTTTGTTTCCATCAGCTATCAGATATTTACTTTGAAGATTACACTAGCTGCATTAGCTATAACTATTAACTAGTTCTTAACTGTAGCTAGAATTTGTAATGCTAACTCCAAGTCCTCTCCGTGATCTATTCGAGTAGTTATTCAATCAAAGTTCTATTGCTAAAATGATCCCTACACTTCAAATCGAGGCGACTAATAGCAATTTTCCGGAGAGATGCCAAATCATTCCCAATCAAAATAAGTAATTTCTGGTGTCTGCTTTTTGAAGTGACCCTTGTGCTATGTCATACTCCACATAAATATGCTTCAAAATTATTATGTTATAGAATATTTGAATAAAAAATATTATGAATAGACATTTAAAAATTAATATATTGTTTATTTAACTTTTAAACTTATCAATTTCGGTATTTCCTAATCTTTCTATACGTATTACTCAAAGATAAGCGAAATGTCTTTAAAATGTGACCCGAATCAGTTCAAGCTGACTTAATTTTCACCATAATCGTGTACTTATTATAAAAATTTATTTTATTTTTTCTCCATTTTCACTTTTTTGCCATTATACAGCATTTCACCCTGCGTTCACCTTGCTGCGATGCGGCTAACCAACCCCAATTTCACCGAGACCAGAATCACTCAAACTCGGCATGAATTACTTTTGGTTTCCCCGTGCTCAGTTTCCGTTGGCGAAACCACAATTCGGCCACCAGGAGTCCAAACCCCGATCGATCAACGTTAATTGCGTAGAATTAGCATATTGCGTCTTCTACGAAATCCACCCTGCCGCATCTCCGTATAGGGCGATTAACTGTCCACTACTGACCCCCAATCACTTAGATTAAGTAGCCATCATCTAGATCCACGAGCGAATCCGAGAACTGGGTTCCACGAACTTTATTGGGCCTCCATTAATCGCATTATAGCGCTACTCGGACCAGTGGGACATCGTACACCCGAGCTTGCCCGTAATATCCTAGTTACACTGTAAGCACGCTAAAGGTCGCTTGAGATTGGGGCAAACTGTCTTTTGAGATCCTGACCATCGCGAGCGATACAAATCACGTGCTCGAATTGTATTAAAAGTGGAACGTACCCTCTCCAGGACCCTCTTGAGCACAATTGAGATGGGAGAATTGTCATCTTCTGATTAATTCTGATTATTGTCATCATCTGATTATTAATCACATCGGTATCATATCTACTATTTTTAGTTCCGTCTTGGTCTATCTTTCTCAAAACCGCTTTTTCAGTCAGCCTTAGGTACATCCTTTGTTTGGGAACTCTTTAAGAAGTTGTTTTGTACCATACTTTTTGCTTTCTCGAAGAAATTAGATAGCAACCTTACCTTCTTTCGTGAAAGGTATTTTCACAGCTGATTGTAGCAGACGCGCTGTGTAATTGCGTATTGCATCGGTAGAGCGCGCCACCCGCAAGGTGGGAAATTTGAAATTTCAGACTCAAAAATAAAAAAGGATACTATTATCCTTTTCATCACCAAATTTCATAATAATCGGACTATTTTTGGCCGACTTATTAAACATAATAAAAGAGGTTCATAGGTTCAGGCTCACCCTGTAAGATCGCAAATTCTATGAAGAACCCTGCTTATTTCAGTTCAATATTTTATTGCGTTCGTGAGATATGAGCTGGACGACAGTTCCACGAAAAACCAAAGTGATGCGTTGTGACGTAAAAAAGACGCAATCTAGTGAACTATCGATTGTTCAAGTATACCAAGAATACAAGATAACTGCGTTTTTGGAAAAATTAAATTCCATTAATACTCTGTATGTGAGCGAGCTACGTTATTGTACATGGCCAATTAGTTTTAGACCATTGTTTTTAAGAACTGAGGGGATCTGTCTTTGAGAAATGCCCAATGTCTGCGTACTTGGACGTGGCCCAAATGAAATGAGTTTTCGGTCCTGAAAGAAGTGTCGGTGGCGACATGGCGTGTACCACCCTGGTTATAAATGGCACGCGTGTGGTGTGTGTGGTTTGCAAAGCAGGTAGACAAATAAGGCGGCGGCGTGATGTGATAGGGGGTGGTGGAGGGGGTGGAAGGAGGAGGTTGGTTAGGTTGGTGTGGGAGGGAGGGCGTGTCCGTCCTCACCTAGCAGCGCACGCAAAGCTCTCTCGCTTTCCGAACGGAATTGATTTTGGTGCCAGCGTCAGTTCGATAGACTAGAGTCACCGGGTTCCGGTCATCGTGGCCAGCGACACGGCAACCTAGAAGTGCGATGTGGTATGTCGTGATCGCGGGTTCGGTTCCCCGCCGAGATAAATTACGATGTGCGCTTTCCTTCGGAATGGAAGTAAAGCTGACACACCTTAAAGAGCCAACCGTGACAGCCTAAGCAATATTATCCGGTGGATTCCTTGGGGAGGGGGGGAAGGGATCTTTCAACTTTGAGCATTGACAAACATGCATGATGCCCTGCACTACTAAGTATTTTTAAATCGCTGCCGCCATCCTAAATATATTTCATATTGTTTTCAAGACTGCTGCAGAGGCTTAATGTTCGTAACTATCATTGCGTCAATTTGTAGGTGATGGCTGGTTGTAATGGTTGCCTCAATCACACTACTCACCGTTATTACAATTACAAATTTTACCCGCAAGCAGCCCCCAAGAGAGGGGCCAATGGCGGGGGGCGACAGACCACTTGGGAACCGATATAGATTTATTTTAAAAGGCTCTGGATTTGAGGCTCTGTCAGGCCATTCCACTGTCGACACACTCTATGGAAATAGGAGTTAAAATATGACACAGATGTACATTGAAACTCGTTCACCATTCTAGCGTGACCCCTTCTTCTACTTCTGTTAGGAGCTGGGCACATACAGAGTCCCCGATATCAACATTACAATCCCCCTTCAGAATTCTGAGCAGCAACCTT
>JAQGBY010005620.1:0-14381 GCA_034698785.1 Mycogona germanica | reverse complement strand
TGGTTCATTTTGTCGAAGGGGCCAACATGAACCGAGAATAAGATCATCAAATATGTCGTTCTAATTCAAGAGATACGGTCGTGGTGATGACCGATTGTAAAATACGTCAACCAAATTACTGTTTGCTACGAAAATCCATATCTGTGTAGTATACACATCAGCCGCCCTTATTTATTGAATCAATCTCCCAATACAGGTCAATCCACTCGCAAAGCCCCGACTAGTGGCTTACATGAATGTCGAAATCGTCTTTTACTCTTGTGAAATGCATCGTCTGTCTGTGATAAGACAGTCTTAAAATACGCGGGGCCAATATCCTGTATGCTCATAGTAAATAATTTTGGAAGCAGAAATAGCAACAGTAGCACTAAAGAGTGGTTTCGGAGAAAATATTTATTTTTCTCCTAGCGCGAGAGATAAAATTATTAATTTGTTTAAGCTTAAAGTTCGAGCAAAATAAATTTAGATTTGCCCTCCCGGCTTTGTCACAGGTTTTACATACAGAAACCTTAAAACAAATATTTTGAAATGATCGATAGCCGTTTTAGACCACGCCTCGGGTCCAGAAATTGTTTAAAAAAAAGAAAGAAAAGAAATAGCACAATAACTCAATGAAATCTAATCAAGCAAATCCAATTGTAGTCCTGCAATTCCCCAACGTTTTAGTTGAAAATACAATAATCGAGATTTTCACTACTAATTTTTGGTCACAAATAATAAAAGCATGGTATTTCAAATTGGTTCGAGTATTCTCGCAATGTACGTGTGAGTCTTTTATACATGAAGGCTACATACCAATAAAAGCAATTTAGATTAGTCAGTAGCTTAAGCGGTCTGTGCGGACATCCTTATTACGGTTTCATTTTCAAGTGCCGCAACATCATATCACAAAATGTGAAACAGTTTAAAAGCTGGCATGACAAGGTCGAAACCCAACCTTCCTTTCAAAAGTGGTGGACAAAGCCATATAAAAATTACATGTACATAGGACAAATCCTGAATTGGGTACAGCTTATATTTCGCTATTGAATAAAACGGGCTATGAACCAAATATCAGCGTCACTAGTACATGCAATTAATGGGAAAAATCATTCAATTACACCAACCAAATAACATTAAACTGAACTAGACGATGAAGATATTTAATACGTATTGATCCGTAGACGCAATTGGCTGTTGGAATTGTATTGCGAAAGCCATTTTTAAAAGATGTTTCCCATTTGTAGTTAGTGGTTCTTGCACCAGGCGAGTGACTGAAATATGACACAAGAATAGGAAGATCTTAAATGATACTCAAATATTGGATTAAAATAAAATGCAAGCCACAATATTTGATTTCTTTTAATACCTCCGATTAAGTAGTTTCGTAGTCATGTCCCCAATACGTCACAACATCTAAGGTGTTGCTTGATAACTGATTAGCGCTCGATTCCACACACTCTCTCTAATCTCTCTCTCCGTCTTGCTCGTGTGGTTAATTACATGGGCAAAACTTCTAAGTAATTTATTGTCCTAGGGAAGGAACGAAATAAACGCCGCCTAAATAAAAATCCGACCTCGCGCGAACATCGAAAGTAGGGTAGAACGATCTCGCTGTTGCATTTCAGCTCGTGTTCCACCTGTGATACTTCGAAGTCCAAATGGAAAGCCATCCTGTTTGAGGAAAACGCTCAGTTATAGTCTGCTGTGATAAATAGAGACACTACGTTGGCCTTTCACCTGAGACCCGAGAGTTTGGAGTAATCATTTTGAAGAACAAAAATGACAACCTTATTCCGTAATCAAAATAAGAATAAGAAAAATAACTTGTGAACGAAACGAACTTGAATCTATATTTCTGTATTATAATTCTTCAGACAAAACAACTTATAATCTATCTAGCTTTGTGCTCTTATTTAGCCACAACCTAATCTATAATTATAATCGAGTGTACAATTGTTCGACGACCTATTAAAAAAGTGTTTAAATAAGGAAAACGGAGTAAACCATTGGATTCGTACAAGAACAGACCAAAACTATTTCATTATGGCTACAGCTGCTGAATTACTCACGACTGTGTCGCCATCGACGGCCAAAGTTTGCATTTGCCATATTGCAATGCCCAGATATTGAAGTGGGAAAACCAATTTTATGGACCCAGTCAATCAAAACACCAATACGGAATGGATGTTCCACTGGATGTTCCAAATTTCGACAGGAACCACATGTGTGACCCGTGCCATGTGTGAGCGGCGGGCAATTACAACAATTACATCCGCCGGTGAGCATTGTGTAACTGTCGGCGAGCAATACAGACTATACTATATGAAATATTGTGTAGACGGGTCCGAGGAGGATTTTTGGTTCTGCGAGAGATCCATTATGGCGGCCACGCATACAGACAAACGGGGACACAAACAACGAGGAGCCAACAAGCGATGCAAATAAATGACGTCCGATATCACCCGCGCTATATTCGCCATTATTTACACTCCGTTTAGTTACCGCCGTTCCATGTTGCAGACTGAGACAACCTTATATATCAAGTCACAAGGTTGTTTATGGATCAGGCAAATCGCAAATGGGGAAAACTTGGCCAACGCTTACTAATTACTAATTGGTCGACGTTATCCCATTGTCATGGTGATCCGTGTGAGAGCATCAGAAATACATATACCAGAACTTAGGAATGTTTCCGGACATTGCAATATTTGCCAGGAACAAAAATCATCATCGCAAGCCACGAAATTATTCCACGAATTTTCAGTAAAATTGTAATATAAAATTTTCCGAACGAGAGGAATTTTTCTTGAAAACTATTTAAATAGAAATAAACTTCGCGTTACACTTTAGGTGGTGCTCATTTCGTAATTTGGCAGACGACGACAGGCTACAATTGGACTTCAAATCCCAATTGTCAACTGATTCGATCAGGGAACAACCGATTCGATAGAACGTTACCAGGGGATTATTTTATTTAAGAGCTTCTCGCCGACTCTGGTCGTCTTTTTTCGTCCGGTGCTGTCCCGGAGACAACCCCTATTTCATTATGAATTCGTTATGAATTTATTATGAATATTTTATTGTTACCAGGGGACACCATCGCCACAAAACCTGCATGTTTATACCTTTAAACATTTGTCATACACTCTTGGGAGCCCATGGAATAATTTTAATAGACAATTATCAACAACAGGTTGACGCCAATTCCCTTGCTCGTCCATTGCGAATACAAGTCACGTTTACGAATTTCTTTTGCATCAAAGCCAAGAAACCCACTTGTTGAATCTCCACTTGAGGCGCCGAGGTTCGACCAACCGATAAAAAACGGCAATCGTTTTATTTCTGTGCTCCTCGACTTTCGGTCCTCCTGCGGCACAATATTTACGATATCGACCATATAATAATATTCCATGTATCGCTGGCCTCTACGTGACGTCACTCAAAAATCAGTTTCACCTATTTGCATGCTTTTATCATGCCAAGGACGGCCACGAACTTGCGACCTAGAGAACGAAACTTCCCTCCTTCACACTAATCATATGAAGGACCGGATTGCGAAGTTTTTTACCCTGTATGTAAAAAGGGTATTTCACTGGAATGTTGAACATTTCCATATATCTGTGGAGCGCTATATATTTCTCGCAAACAGCTTTCATATCATGCGAGTTGCATGTTAATTATGAACCAATTACACGCTAGAGCTTTCCACGTTTTGCTCCATGGAACTGCAATTTTGTTCAGGCCGAACGCACTCGTGCGATGAAAGATTTAGATAGAATATTTTTTTAAAAAGTTCACGTTACATACACTCAAACAAAATGACAATTCCTTAGAGCAAAACGTAAAGTGTTCCATCGTGTAAATGGCGCAAAAACTACGAGTAGTTTCTTTTAAAAAGTGCTTCATGAAGCGATTCAGAAAAGGCGCATTAAAGTTGCAATATTGTATGATAAAGTTAAATATTAATTTTATCTTCTGTATCTAATAATACCAAACTAACCAGACCGCAAGAACGCAATATTTCAGTACTCGTCGTAGCCCAATTATTATGCGACTGACTGGCTCGGCGGTCCCGGGTTCGATTCCCGGCGCGGGCTCTCGAAAATGTCGATCCGGGGGTACTGGACGTGCCCCTCGCATAGTGCCTAAGCACCATGAGGGGTACAGAATGCCTGTAGTGCTGTTGACTACAGTCGATTGATTAAAAAAAATTGCCAATCTACATACGAATTGCTAGAAACATGTTCTCATCAAAATCGTAGTTTAGTAAGCTGCTTACCTACAAAATCCGGTCTACAAACTAGGTAGGTAAACCCAACAGCGTTTGGAAAAAGCACAGGACAAAAAAATTCAGGAAAAACAAAATTTTTAGATTTCTTGCCAAGCACGTCCACAGAGAAAAACATTTTTCGTCCACATCTTTTGCGCCAGAGCCAGGTGCATGAAAAACTTTTAGAAGGCTCCAAAATTACGGTGAAATCACGTACGAAAAATAATAATAGTTCATAATTATATATTCACTCGTAGCAAGAGGGCAACCACATCTCATTTCGAATTTTATGCACATTCCTAGTGCCACTCGAATACTATATATGGAAATTACGAATTAATGATTATTAAAATTTAGTTAACGGATATAGAGGACATCCCGAGTTGCCCTTAGGACTGGGTGTCGCTAACCAAAGTGAAAAACAACAAACTCACCGAAGGTCGCGTGGAATCGTGGATAATATCGACATACAATCGTACCACAGGTAGGCCAGGCCACTCCTGATGGGAGATCCCGGAAGGTCATCCGTCCCCCGCACTTCACCACGCCGGTCACCCATTTTCGACAAACTTTTTGTGGTCAACCGACTTGAGAATGGCCAAAACAAACTTTGAGAAATCGTTCGCGAAAAGTGTCTCTCAGTCAGAAGAAACAATATCCTAATATAGGACAAGAAGACTTTCCACTTTTTCTCCCGACAATTGTTAAAAATTCGCCCGAAGGGAAGGTCGAAGGCTTTCACTTGCTTCCAAATGCAAATCCTTCACATATCGGCAAGAAATCCAAATTCTCGTTAAAATAAAAATGTCGCACAAGATCTACACGCCCGATTGCACACAATGACCACTTATTCTATAAACGATGTGTCTGTCAAAGGGTGACACAGTCTACTTTGCAGTGCTCAAGATAATTATCTCATGGCCGAATCGTCGTTAGAAGAAAAAAAACCAGCTGCCAATTAGATCACTAGTGGGCGCAGCACTAGAACACACTGTGAATCGTCGGATATCAATTACGATCAATTAAATATCACCAGAAAAATAGACCAAACACTGCACCAGACTGGGAACTCTCTCTCTTATTTTTTTTCAATGGTGAAAATAAAGTCTATCTGGTAATTCTTCGAGCGGATATAGAAGCACTTCACAAACAATTTATTTCAATGACAACCCACTCTGTCCACAATGTCAAATCCAAAGACGAACGGGACTAGAGGTTAATAGGAGAGTCACAAGAAATACCCGTAGTAATATCAAAATCGCGAACTGGAACTGAGATACAATAGTCGACAAAGTCCGAGTCACTCATCGAAAATCCATAACAAATTAACAAAATTAACACACGAACTGAATTGCCACCGCAGTGGTGACAAATCGCGGATATGTATTTTTAGGCGCACATTGGGGGATAGATATAGATTGAAGTCCGGACGTTTATGCACATACACAACAGATCGGAGGAACACTCGATGGTGTGCTGCCGCCGATCCAGCTGTGCAACGTCAGTCTTCTTCCTGGTCACAGCAGCACCGCATGCCGAGCTGTCGCAAAAGCCGCGCCCGCGCGACGACGGAACCGGGGCCCGATTAAAGTCAGCTGCACATTAATTTTTAATTAGCGCCACCCAGATGGACGACATCCCCAGTGTCCAAAATGCAGAACGTACGAAGCACACGTGTGGTATTCGCGCGAGCATAATCGAATATATCTATTGGTGGTGGTGGGGGGAGGAACCAGACTGGCGTTCGGCTCCTCGAACAGCGAGCGCGATTAAATCCGTCCGTCGCACCTGACGCCGACCGAAAAAGTGAAAACCAAACAACCCCACCACCACACCTC
Organism: Mycogona germanica; assembly: GCA_034698785.1. Taxonomy (NCBI): domain Eukaryota; kingdom Metazoa; phylum Arthropoda; class Diplopoda; order Chordeumatida; family Chordeumatidae; genus Mycogona; species Mycogona germanica. The sequence continues at coordinate 8,291 of JAQGBY010005620.1, read as the reverse complement.
CCCACACACACACCTTAAACCGTGACACGCAACGTGCGCGCGATCGTGCGGGACGTGAGAGCGATCGCAGCGCCGCTCTAAGCCAGATCTTTCAAAGTCAAGTCAAACCGATACCGCGTCATTGACAGCTGAAGTGCCGTCCACGTAGTAGTGCACGAATAATTATTGTAAAAAACAATAAATCAAAAAACACCTATTTCATAATGGGGGCCCTTGTTTGGGTGTCGAGCTGTTGATCGCGGGTTCGATTCCCGACCGAAACCATCGAAATTTTTCGGACATGACACATTCATCGCACGCCTTTCTTCGGATTGGCAGTAAAGCATTGGGACATGTACGATTTCCGGTCCACGTTAAAGATCCCTACCTAGGTAGTTTATACTAAGCCTGGGCTAGACAAGATTGCGAGGTCGCCTCCAGGGGAAGTGTAGAGTGAACATGCTGGTGAACTTCCTTAATAAATATCTCAGAACAATTTAATAAAGAATATCCGGAACAACATGAAAGACTTGTACTTTTAGACGGGATCCGGGATCCGGTCACGCATGAGAAAAGTCAACTACGAGAACGGTCAGTACAAGAAAATTGCCTTTACCGAATCTGCCGATTTGCTCCCTCCTAAATATTTTAAGTAAAATCTGATCAAAACTAATTTTTCTTTAAAAATTATGCGACGGACCTGAATTATGCAAAGAAAAGGTTGACAGCGTTGTAGAGCGTTCCCACGGATTAAAAAGGGGGATAATCTATCATAACGGATCACCGAATGGGCATCTCATTGAGCGCCACCTAGCGTTGAAACACAGCGCGCACACTGTTATACGTCGTTGGGTGCGCACGAGAACACCCAAAAAATTGTCTGTTGAGGAGGCTTAGCACCTTTCTAGACTCAAAGCCCCTGCAGACCCCGTGAAACTGCTATCTCGTCATTTTCGATGAATTTTGGCAGCTACGCTTTCAAAATTTCGCCTTCGCGATTGGGCAACGCCAATTCTGTAGAGGGTTGGTTGGCTATCAAGGCAGCTCCATTGTAGGTGACGCTCTGATTTTCCCGTACAAGTAGGCGTATGCCTAACAGCAACAAAATTCTTACAATACAATTATTAATTTTGTGCGAGTACCAGCCAGAGGCAGCACTTTCTACATCTCCTATTTTTCGCTTACTGACGCTAGAGTCAGGACGAACGCATTGTATTGCTAATTTCCGGGGAGAGTGAAAAGAAATTTGTTTTGTGCATACAATGGCACCTACATATCGGAATTTCCCAATAACCAATACAATTGAATGCTCCTAAGCAGACTATGCATGTCATTGCTCGTAACGATTACAGAGTATGTGCATTTATTTAAACAAGTGAATCGATTGGTCGTGCCATCACGCAAAAACGGCGGGGAAGGGAATAATAATAATTTCCGGGCTCGAACGAAGAAACTGGTTTCCAGAAACACGTCATACCGCGTATGTATAACCAGAGATGACCAGTCTCCAGTTGGAGGCGCTATTGGAAACTCGCACTATTAGTAATCGCCAGTCTTCATAAAAAAAAGTGACACTAGAAAGTTTGCGCAACTCGCCTAAAGCGTGTCTTTTCCTATAGTTCTCTGGCACGCAAATATTCAATATTAAAATACCTTTCGCGAATCACATTACCGGTAAGCGTTGTCACGAATAAGAACCTCAAGTGTCACAGGTGTCGAGAGGAGAGTTTGTTCGCGCGGTTTCGATTCCGGCAGACACCTTCGAAATTTTTCGGGCGACAGAAATTCCTTCACACGCCTTCTTTCGGATTAGAAGTTACATCATGACCCGTACCTGTTCGATATCGTGCCGTTAAAGACCCCTTTCCTAGGCTGCCTAGGTTAGGCAAAATTTACTGGTCGCCTACCTGGAAGATTTTAAGATGTTCAATCAACGGTGAACCTCCTTAACAAATTTTTTTTTATAACCTAAAGTGTCGCCCTCTTTAAAATACGAGCGTATGTCATCGCAAAAGATTCGAAGAGTTTTAATTTTGATCATGGTTACAGCAATCAATAATTCACCGCGAGGAGAGCTCAGAACAGTTTATGAGCAAAACAGACTTTAAAAAACCATCAATAAAACGATTCCACTACTTTTCTTATGGAAAGCCACCAGAGGGCGTCAGTACCTGTCAAGACACAGATGCCAAACATGAGCAAACATTGAACACCCGCCGTCCCCGAGGTTAGATCTGCCTTCAACAGAAATACACGGACACCACTTTGAATTTGTGCTGAGTCCGGAAAAAAAACGCACTGTTTCAGAAGAGTGCTAATGGAATACTCTCAATTTTGATGATTGTAGTATACATGCTAATGTATCTATATTGGCGAAACAAGTTTGGAAACAATTTGCTGAAGAAGCTGAAGTTACACAACTGCACCAGAAGAGAAGACCTTTTTTTTATAGTGTAGCCTGGAATTTACGGACACACAAGAAACCTGGAAACAATCATAAAACGATGCGATTCAAATAAAAAAGGTTGATACCAAAATTACAGCTGTATGAATCAACAAGAGACCAGCTGGGCACTGATTCTTTTTACAATATAGTTTTAAAGAATTTAATACAGTCGGAATTTGATCAAGATATCAAGGGACAGTATCAAGATAACAGCGACTGAATGTGACTCGGCGGTCCCTGGTTCGATTCCCGGCGCGGGCTCTCGAAAATTTCGATCCCGGGGTACTGGTCGTTCCCCTCTCCCCCCAAACAGTGCCTAAGCACCATGAGGGGGACGTAACGCCTGTAGTGCGGTTGACTACAGTTGATTGGGAAATAAAAATAAATTTAAAAAAAAGACGCAAGAATATGATGTTAAAACATCACTGCACATGCATGAGTTAAAATCATTACCACATGTGCACGGTAAATAATTTGATGAATGGTGCCCGCTTTAAATAGAGATCTTTAAAAATCGGGATAATAAGTCCAGATTGAAAGAGTTTATCGCAGATTGAATCCATCTCGCCAAAAATACGCTCCTCATACCGTGTAAAAACAAAAAAATATTTATTAGTCAAAATGGGAGGAAAAATCTTAAAGTTTCTTCTTTTTATGTAAATACATGTACAGTACAAACGCACACAACGCCTGTGTCTACGAGTATATTGCAAACAAGGGTATCCTCCTAACGACACAGGTTGGGCTATATTCCTTCCAACAAAGTTTATTGGGACCGACCCGCTTAGCAGACGTTTGCGAAATATCATGCATAGCAGCGATATCGTGATAAGGGAAAATGAAAGGGTACAACCGCGCAAGAGAAAACAGAATTAACCAACAATCGGCACTCAAAACATTCAAGTCTGTTGCCTTCCGAAATTGCGCGCAAAGTGTGTCATCATGCATAAACTGAGATCGTCGAGAAAAGGTGTTGCGGTGATTTAGGCCATGGCTCAGTTTGCTCGCCGCCTAACAATAGGCTGCAAGTAGGCCTAGTGCGCTCAAAGAGGTGAGAGTTTGACGTAAACGTGAGCATCGCAGACATGATAAAAGTGACGTCATTTCAGGTGCCGATGCATTCTAAGAACGTGGAGTGCAGGGTATATGAGGCTTTCAAGGTATTTGACTAACGAATTAATTTTACAAGCGCGACGTTTCTAGAGTAGTCTAAAATTATTAAAATGAGTAGTTTTTAGAGTAGTCTAAAATTATAGGATTGGAAGTGAATGGATCGGAAGAATAAATGAAGCATAAAACGAGTACATTTTGAAACACTTACACTTGTAAATATGCAACATCTTGTTAAATAAAATTAAAATGAATTAATACCCAATTTTTTTTAAAGATAAGGCAACGTTTGAATGTAAATTTAGACACCAAGGTTTTCAGTGGAAAAATGTTCGGCCAGCTAACGTGAATCTGCGATACCGAAAACCCCACAGCTTAATTCAATATATCCTCCTAAGGTCCCCGCGGTTGCAGTTATGAAGGCCATCGAATACTACTGTACAGCAGTGTGCCGTGCAGTGAGTGATTGCCTACTTATGGGGAGGGGGCACCGAGGTGTTCTCAGATCAACACTAAGAATGGAGCATCCAAGAAGTCGTCAGTCAGGAGGTTGGCAAGTTAAGAAATATGACGTCACCGTACCTCACCAAACATATTGGTAAAAAGTTTCGCACGTTCACGTACTATCAAATTCAAGTCAATTGGACCCTGGGTCTCATAATGATATACCGGTATGCTCGCTTATGGAAATCGGTTTCAATATCGATTTATTGTTTGCATTCAACCAGACTGACAGCTGTTGGCATAAAAATTGTCACGTGACGTGCGCGGCCCACTAACTATTTTGATTGTCGCGACAAGTCGGGCAAACCGCCTGTACACACAAGATAGCGTCAGCACACACACATACGCCGTATACAGTTGACAAACAATGGAATAATAATGTTCTCGATATAAAACTGGTTTTTGGGGGTAACGTGGCACCAAAATCTATAGGATATGCACAGCATGTTTAAAATGCAATAGGCGATTGGATAAAGGTCAGTAAGTAAAGAGTATGAATAAGTGAACGCATGCTCCTTTGTAGCTCCTCATAAGACAGGTTTGAAATCCTCCGCCAGAACTAGTTGCACCCGGGGTCAAGCTGTCCAATATAATGAGATATGTGCGGCTGGTTATTGGTCCAGTGCGAGCAAGGCTCCGCAACCACAGCATGAGGAATTAACGAAACCTCAAGCACCACTGCAACAACAATAACAAAAGATCCAAAGGAGAAAACGAATTATTATTGTTCACTGTGATTGCGCAAAATAGTAACCTCCTCAGACCAGTTAACGGCGGCAGTTACATTTCGTAAAAAACCATTTATATTTCGGTCAAGTTAAGTGACGTACATCAAAAATCATTCCCTGTATAAAAATTTACTCTGCCATTTTTGGACTTATTAAGAAGGAAAAATTGCAAATTTTCGATTTCAAGTAATTACATGTAATGTAATACGCAATAAAATAAAATATTCATAATAAATTCATAATGAAATAGGGGTTGTCTCCGGGACAGCACCGGACGAAAAAAAAGACGACCAGAGTCGGCGAGAAACTCTCAAACAAAATAGAAAACACTATTATTCGATAAGGATAAATAATTTTATTTTATTTTATTATATTTCAAGTACGATCTTGCCTCTTCTTATATTGTTAAATAACACTGTGAAGAAAAAAACTAATTCAGAATTACCATTAAAAAATTCTGGGAATTTTAGACTTATTTTCGTTTAGATCAGCAATTTAAAATTACAAAATTTACAATTGCAAAATTGAAAATACAATCACACCATTTTGAAGTGCAGTGTACTGTACCGCAATTTCCCCAAGTTTGACGAGGAAATTGCCTGCTTAATGTGATGACACGCTCAACGTACGACTCGTATGGAGTAAATAAAAACGATACCTTAACAGCAATAGAGACAACAATGCTATAATAAAGAAAATTGCAGTCTTACAAACTCGAAAATACAATGAAAACCACAATCTGAACAAACAAGGCGCGCGCACCAATAATTGTATTGAGTAACAACTTCATGTTTGTAATACAACTTGTAGACGATTGATAGTATCCTGTTTTATTTGTATTTCTCTTCCTGGAGCAAGTTTTAGGAAAATAACAAAAATAAAAATTACTATTCTCGAAAAGGGACCCCATCATTCGAGTTTGCTGTGTTTATGGAAATGGCAGTGTAGAATCAGGACATACAACCTTTTAACATTTTCTCCAACCGCGAATTTAACGCCAGCTGGAGGCAATTGCTCACTTATTTGGAAACTTAAATATTGAATAATTCCTAGACCGCCTTGCTGTCGAGTGCTATTGGACATAGTTACAAATTTGAGTAATTCATTGTCGATTTACCTCTCATAATTTCCAACCGATTATTTCTAGAGCATCTAGATGATTCACAGATTTGGCATCACTGCCAATCTCGCAGAACAAATCGGGGCTCGGTTAGGGATTAATTGCGATAATTGTATTTGGTCGTACCTAGCAGAAAGTATTTCAGGCCCCAAAAAAGTGAGCGGACGCCAAATAGAAATGAAACGGACCTGGCAATGACTCCCTCTGAATATCTATTCAAAAGCAAAATTTATTATTCGAAGTTGTTATTGCCAAAAGTCAAGCTAAATCAATCACATTTTGAAATGCACCAAGGTTACATACACCACAATCGGCGCTACCAGCATACATAATTTGTACTGCAAACTGAGCTTTTAAAATTGCTATATTCATTAATCGAATCTGTTGCTCTGAACTTTTGGAATCAATTTTTAAAAATTAATAAGTCTCACTTAGTAAATTGAGTCTTAAGCTTCAAGCGGCACGATTCATCATCAAATTCTTAATTTTTATGATAAAATATAAACGTAGTTTATTAACGATCTTGTTGCCGATTCTTGATTGCAGTCTAAGCAATCATCCTAAATTTATGTTAACATTTTCACCGTTTAAGAGACATCGATGCGTTGAAACCAAGGTTCAACGGGGTTCCGTTGACATTAAACTAGTAATCTCTAGAAATTTAAAAAATGAGACCCATCAATTATTTAAGCAAAAATAAATACTACTGTTGTTCAAAATTTTTAATGATAACTCATCGAGAGATAATCCAAGAAGCAAATTCGAAGGAGGCTAATTTCTTATGGCCTGACCACTCTTATTTAATGGTCAATTTCCGCAAATGTCCGGGATACTCGATTCTAATAAATCAAGGGAAAATCTTTTGTCAACCTGAAAATTTTTGAGCTCTGCAAAATTGCGAAATTTCGTTTTCCAATGTGAGTTGTACGTGACATGTGTGTGCATTTCGAAGTACGCAGTTGCACAAGTGGGGTCATCTATACAATTACTATAAGGAACCATTACCGGGGAATTAAACAGGGTGCCACGCACGGAGAACCGTAATAATTTATACGCCAAGTTAATTCGTAAATGTCATTTTTTTGCGAGATTATTTTTCCGAGAAACTGTTCTCGACTCGAAACGTTCGCATGGGGGTCAGTTACTAATACATGGGAGTGTCATAAATAAAAATGAGCAACAGTCTTTTATTTGCGAAAGCGGGTGCATATGTGCAAAAAAAATATAGAAATGAAAACAAATAAAAAAGTAAATCTTGTAAATGTCACAGACATTTTCACCTTGCCCGGGGTTACGTTTAGCCATGAAACTGGTATTTCATATCGAGAGCTTCGTGAACAAGATTGACGTGTACGCATGTATTTATTGCACGCATTGGACGATCGAAAGCCTCGTAACTCAATGTCACGCCATGGCCTTTGTACAAGACGGCCGTCGGTGCCCCCTGGTGGCGTTCAACGGAACAATCACTACTAAAGAAAATGTACGGACCAAATCAAGCGCTTCTACTCTGTAGTAGTGTATAGGCATTTGACGGACGGACAGCGCTGCGACAAATCCATCCTACCGTTATCGATCAATTAGCTAAATGAGCGCCACCTAGTGCTACAGCGCAGAGCCCATGCGACCACGACACAAGTGAATTGGATAGAATGCGGCTTGACCACCTGACGCAAGACAGTTGTTTATTTTAAGATCGTGGAATCGCCCAAAGCTTGAATGGAGATTACAGGGGCTCTATGTCATAGTCGCGCCTGGACGTTGCGCTGTGACACTAGTTGGCGCGTATTTCGTCCGATAGCGATTAATGGTAGAATTCATTTGTCGCAACACGAAACACAAAACAATCCTCCAAATCCCTATTCACTTCTAGCAATTGCTCATGATTAGCTTACAGCTTTACATCCGGCCATCGCCACATTCGTTTCTCGATCGCGGGTTCAATTCCTTACACAAACCTCCGGAATATTTAGAGCGAAAGAAAATCCTACGTGGGCTTTCCTTGGACCCGCGCTTAAAGGTCTAACACAGGTATAATAGGCAACCTAGGCCAGCCAAAATTACCAGGTCGCCCCCTGAGTGGGGCTTTGAGGCTGACAAAGCTAGTGAGCCTCCTAAACAAACTTAGTTGAGAATGGTACTCCTTAACAAACATTTTAAAAAAGTAGTCGGACCCGTCTTCCATTGTTTTGTTTCTCAAGACTAAGACAACAAGAGACGAATAAGTGTTGCCAGACAAGATTTCATTAATCAAATTCCCCCCTGCAAATCGATGCGACTTAAAACGAGTCGCATAGGGTGCCTAATTATGTCGTTTTTTATACACTATATATTTTTAATTCGCTTTAGTCCAGAACACAGACGAGCACAATGCCCTGGAAGATTGGAATGCAGGGGACGGTTT
>JAQGBY010005619.1:0-14384 GCA_034698785.1 Mycogona germanica | reverse complement strand
AAGGTGTCGGCCGGAATCGAAACCGCGATCACGGGCCAAGAGGCGAACGCGCTACCTCTCTGCCACCGACACCTCTCCGGCGCTTACGTTTAGGCAAGCGCAATTTTCTGTCCCGGTAGAATGTTGAACCAAAACTTTATTGTCCCCTGCTCTAGGAAGTTTGGGTTAGAGAAAGGTACACAGCGTGAAGAAAGATCTTAGAGGTTCTGTTTGGGAAGATGGGGGGGGGTTAGTTCAGAGGGTACTTTGCGATAAAACTCTTGGAGGAAAATTGTAGTCTGTTATTTGCGCAGCTATCATGTACTATATTTTGTGTTCAGGTCAGAACCTTATCTTGCCAATATTATTTGTCTATGCCAGTGGGTAACACACAGCGTATTTCCCCCCTCAGTATAGGGCTACTTTAGCTACAAATTTTAATTTATTTAGAATTTGGAAATATAAAAAGACAATTGGGATTCTTTTACGAAATTTCGGATAATCAAGGATAGAACCAGAAAGTTGATTGTCTTTTAAACAATACTGAAGTAACTAACTCAGCAAATGATGCCGATGGGTTAAATTCGTTACTCTCAGTGTGTCTTTACTGTGATTTTACATTGTTCAGATTAACATACATTACTCGCTCATTTGTAAGGATCTCTATTGACAAATGGAGGTTGCTTTGAAAAGCGCTCAAGCAGATATTTGCAAGTTTTATAGGGTTTTCATAATTTTATTTTTCCAGTCAGTTATATGCGGCACATCTGGCAGCTAAATTAGATTTATTTCGGCCCCGTTTTGACGACCTCACCACCCCAATCTGATCACATGCAGAGACTATCGGGTGTATTACGCTGTGCACACGAAGGTTGTTTTTCTGAAAGAGAAGGATGCTCGATCAGTGTAGGGTGCGTTAACCTTAGCGCCGTTCCTGACCCTCCTGGTGTCCGTGTTATAATAATGCGCGGCTGTTGTTTTGATGACGAAACTGTTGTTGGTTTTCGCCGCGACCCGGACGCTGTATTCCGTAAACACGGCGGCGGCGGCCGACTTCAAATTTAACGAGCGGCGCGTCGGTGTTTCCCCAATTATTTTTTGACATTTCATGCCGCCTACTGCATAACACTTACAGGTTTCCTCTAAAATTGTGAAATTGTTCCATGAAATTGGATAGCATCTTGGATCTTGAAAGCTAAATACTACATATATTTTGGCTCTTGCTGAAATTGCTGCAGCATTTAATCTTCACATTCTCACGATATGGTGCTATCCTCAATTCCTTTCACGACCATACCTGAAATATTTGGTTCCAATTGTCGCCGCTAAAGGCGCTGGACGCTGGTAATTAATTGGATGCGTTCGTTGGTTTCCCCATGCTATTGAAGAGGCCATACAGATTTTGCTCGCCATAGGTTGAAGGCAGCTGCTCCGTCCGTATCTTAATAGGCTTGTAGGTAAATAACTGCATATCCGTCTATGTTTCAGTCATAAACGCGGCGGATGTGCTGGATAATTTGAGCTCGCGGTGACTGGCGCGCCGCAGTTGCAGTTCACGAACTGCGGACCATGTGCGACGTCTGGCCCCGATAAAACCGTTTTTGTGCCGATCGAGTTCAGAACCGTTCAAGAAACGATTATTGGAACACACGACCTGCTATAATATTGGTTCTGTTGAATCTTACGGAATGACACTGCTTGAGAATGTCTTGTTGAGAATTTTTATAATTGTTTGGATTTGCATGTTTGTTTTAATAAATGCGAATAATAATTCGATGCATATCAAAATGTGCCCTCAACAGTTTTTCCAGTGTTCTGTAGTTCAGTACAATTTCAGTAAACCCCAATAAAATTATTGGAAAAGTGTTGTGTTTTTAGAAGTTACTAATCATTTTGGTTAATTTAAAAAAATGAATTCGTTGAAACATTAAAACAAAAAGAAGAACAATAATTTAATAAAATGCGTGCGAGCGAGTAAACAAGACTTTCTTCTTCCCAGAAGCCGAAAGCAAGCACTTCATATTTCGTTGTGTTGTGATCATTAAGAGAATCGTTAATCATTAGTCATCCGAGAAAAATAATAATAATGAGTTACTCTTCAAGCACTCTCCAGGGAATATCAAAACAAGTGTATTCGAATGCAAAGAAAAACTGATTACTAAAAAATAAAGTAGAAGGTGATAAATTAATTAATGTTGCCAGGCCAAAATGTCTAACGCCCGACTCAAAAGTAATTACACGCGTTTCATTTCGCTAGAACATGTAGCCCTATTGTTGGTGATTGTGTTTTTTTTTCTTCTCTCGTCTATATTCAGAAAGGTTATCGACGCGGTCGCGGTCGACCGGTTCGCCGGATATCTTCCATTTCCCGTTATTAAACGAGGGCCGAGGTCGTGAACCTGGTTTCTCGTTTACCTGGTTTCTCGACCTGAGTATAAATGCACCTTGTGGTTCCTTTCCCATACAAAATACAGTATACAGAGTATGTGTCAGCGATTTGTTGTGGTTCCGGCTGGTTGGAGTTGGACGTCCCAGAGCCATGAGGGTTGATGCACGCAAAATTTACACCCGCCACTTCCTGTCTGACATTTAATTTTCTCTGGCAAGAATAGACCGGTATTGGACTTCAGAGTCAGCTGCGAAAGCTATTGTGAAAACGCATGCAATATGTGTGACACGCTGACCACTTTTTCTATTGGTTCTGGGAACCTTCTTAACCATGATTGTTTAATCGCTTACGTTTAATGGCTTGGGATCTCTGATACAGTTTTGATCCATTGATTGATTGTCCATTGATAACTGCGGATTACAACTTTCTACTAATTCGTTAAGTTTTTGTTCAATTTGCTAAGAAAGTGGCGCTGTTTTGGATATGATACGGGATCTCGAGAGTCTAAATATTGGAGATCTCATTTTATTTTATGAGAATCGCAATTTATTTATGTTTTTCTTGCGAGACCGGCACGCACAGGTCGAATGAGCCCCTACCATGGGGAAGGTTAACGTCAACATTATTTGGGATTTCGCAAACTGTTAATATCCGTAAGGCCACAGGGAGAGTCTCGAATGTCTTAAGAGTCGCCCTTGTTGACGAGAGCCACCCGTCCAACGTTACGCATGTCAGCTTAATGTGCACGCATGGGGTATAATGACGAGGACGTGTCGGAAGATTTTTACGAAATACTTTTACCGTTAACGGGCATGATGAAGCCAGTTTTTTTTTATTGTGATTATCCGCGTGTATATTCAATACATACACATTAGCGCTTGTTCAAAGATTGGCGATGCGGGTCGCATGCTCCACTCGAACTTCCTTACAAGGAATAATCAGTGAGGACAACAATGGCCGTCGGCCGTCCGCAGACTCAAAATCTCTGGCCCGATCGTCGCCGCTGTTCCCAACCACTCTACATCCTCCTGAGATCTTCCACTCCAAAAGAAGAAAAATCTTGAAATCTTAGCGCATCTGATTTCGCGATGGAATGTGTCAGCCTCGTCTTTGCTCCCAGTTGGTTGACAGGTCGACTGGTGGTGCGGCGAGGTCCCGAGTTCGATTCTCGGCGCTGGTTTTCGATTATTCGAGAAGTGTATCTCTCGGTTAGTGCTGATAAAGCACCGAATCGGAGTCCCTACATGGAAAAGCGGGTTGTGAAGCGCGTGCAGAGCACAGATTAATTGTACGGGGCAGGGGTCTTGAGAAGATGTGCAGTAAGACAAACGCTGCTGGCGACCTCCGAAACTCGATTGGTTTTGGGTGTTAAGGGACGGCACGCTATATATTTTCGCCCCGTGATTGCGAACGTTAGATTCACAACTGGATAACGTTGTCGTTATGTAACATGCTGTTACAGTGGTGGCTCGTGAAAAAACGTACTTTATGAGGCCAGGGTGGTGTTATAATAATTATGCAAGTATTTGAGCATTCTCACTTCATGGCGCTTATTGTTGTTTTCCGTTGTCGTTTGGATGTAGGAGAACTGTCCGTTTACCTGGTGTCTTAGTTTAACTTGTGTCTGTCTCCAACGACAAGTCAAGTAGCGAATTGATCAGCGTTTGAAAGTTGGCGAAATAAATAAATTATTTATTGTCTCTGATATTAGTAAATATTATTAATTGAGCTATGATAATAATAATAAAGTAAATTTCGATTAAAGTTTACGAGAATAACATGTACAATATTTTTCATCTCTTGATAGATAAATTAATTATCGCATAAGCTATGTACGAGGTGGTATAGTTTTATCATCCATTTTTGTTTGTACTGTTAGTCTGCTACACCCTGATGTAGGAACTGGTTTCACTCTACGGTACACCTGTGACGATAGGATCCATAAACTGCAGGCTGACGTCTTAGATCTAGAGTGAAATCGGACCGCTGTCTCTCGAGGTTTTATCTTTCGTGATTATTATGAACTCGACGCGATTTAATCGGTTCTGGGAAGCCGTGTGCAATTATCAAGTCGTAAAATGTGCAGTGGCGCGAACCGCGAACCCGCGATGATGAAGGAGAAATTTATCGCGACAGGAATCACACATACAGAGATATTTGGGTGTGGGCCCGCTGCCACTATACAGTATAAAAGCTATGTTGTGGAACAGCCGAGATTCGTCAGCTTCAATAACCGGGACAATCCGGAAGCAGCACCTGGTTATTGTTCAGTTTTGGTGGTCCACTTTGCGCGTTTTTGGAACACAACCGTTTCGCTTCCCACACACACGCGCCGTTTTGAGTGATAATTTATACGATGAAAGTGAGACTTGCTGCCGTGCATCCGTCAGCCTAAAAAGTTCAAGAGCATTCAGATTTCGGAGGTGCACGGTCAGCCTATGTACTCGTGTAGAAGGCTGTCGTCGCGATGTGATGTGTGTGTGCTAGAGAGAATAGCTACAGACCCCCCCCCCCTCTATTGGTTTTCAGGAAAAAAATAGATGAAAGTTTCAAGTTTCCATTGCTTGTGGGGAGATGAAACGGGTTATCGTAATAATGCAAACGATCTCTCTCAGATAAACATGAAGTTTCACTGACGACGGGTTAATGATATCGCTTTCCGGCCGTTTTGTGCAGAAATTGGAACAATATTTACTAATTAACTTCTTTCATCTAGTTGATAGACCTGATCCTGATCTAGCTAGTGGCGGATAGTTTGTTTACGATTGGACGTTTCATGTGTTCGAGCACGTCGATCGGCAGGAGTATTTTGGCTGAGATGCTTGTGGGACAATCAACCAAATCTACAAATTTGTATTTAGAATCAGACATGTTCAAAATCGGTTTCAAAAATGATTGTTTTTTTTTAATTTATCACCAAGGATCATTTTTGTAAAAACAATCTTATTTTTGTAGAACGCGACTTGGCATGCTTTTAAAAAAATGTTCAATGGAATTTTCTTTTGGAATTTTTGCGAATTCTACTAAAACTTTTTGCGTTTTTTAAATTCTATTCACATAGCCTTGGTTCTGAAAATTGTGTCCGGCTTGTCAAACCTGGAATTTTTTCAATACCGAAGTCGAGACTGCGTGACAAAATGTAGTCGCGAGGCGAGAACAATTCTCATTCTTTCAAGACAAGGCGATTTGAATGTACTCAATGAGAAATCTTCGCGACAAGAGAGCGAGCTATGATTCTCCATGTAACGACAACGGACATGTAATGACATGGCGGCTCCGTGTCACGTCACTCCTAGTACAGACCTCTGCATATAAGCGAGGCGGAAGTCATTAGACAAAGGCGGATCCAACCAGTGGCAAGTCCTGTCAACCAACTCTGGTCGTCTTCCCTGTGTGCGTACGAAGTTGTCAAACTCTTTTATCAGAAGTCAGAGCAAATATGCATGGGCATTCATTCGCCTGTTCAGAAACCAGATGATACGCTCGTATTAATAGAAACGCGAACCAGCGCCGCATTTCACGCTCGCAGGTATACATGACATGGCGTGTCCGCGGTCACGCATCCAGACAATTAATTAATTGCACCGTTTCTGGATGGCAATAAAACTTAATAACAGCAATAAGACGTTCGGATGCTGGCAGGAAAAACTGAATGGACGATGGAGCGGCGGCGCTGCGAGCAAGTTGGGCACCAGAGGAAACTGTTAGTACAATTCGGGTGTGGTAACGTTTTCGGTGGGTCATTTTCGTTTTGAGTAAGTTGCCGACGGGATTCTTTTTTGTTGCTTTTTTTAACGCTCACATTCTGTGAAGAGGTCCATTTAACTAATTTGTTGGCCTAAATTGATGGAACTTTCCACAACATTATATCATTGAAGTTATTTTCCATCCAAATTCTAGCGGCGATTGCTGCTACCGTCCGTGTGTTGCGCCCGAAGGATGAGTTTTCCTCTGATTTCGCTGTCAGCATTTTGCTGGAGGATGATTTATCTCTATGGCACGTCAGATAGATGATTCCAACGAGTTCCGCTAGGGCTGCGGTTGCGCGACAAATTCACTTTAAGTAGTTCTTGCGCATTTTCCATTCACCCGTCACGCAGTGAACACGCCAATTTTCTCCTTGAAATTCGACCTCGTCGTTTGCTGACACAAAAGGGAAATTGTATTTTTTTTTCGTACGAATGTCGATATTATCCAAATCCCATCATCGTATAATTGGTCATTCTTGTAATTGGGTCAAGAAAAGTGACAGCAATTTGACAGTTTCTGTGTCACCAATATTCGACATGAAAAAAAGATTTCGCGCTATGTATATCATAATTGTGTCGCGACTGTCGCCACACATATGCCGTACATATAATGGGGCGTCTAATCTTAAAGCTCGGTTGTGATTATGTTTTCAATCGAAATTTCTCGATTGTTTCGACCCTAGTCTTAAGTGGTTTTTCCGCTCATGTAGACATAACGATCTGTGCATGCACTCGTACACATGTACACGTATATATACTCATAAATATATTCAACTGACCACGCTTACGATTTTGGCGGACGATTTTTTCGCGCTTGGAGTGAAGTGGCAGCACGACTCGTGCGTACCTATTGTTTGCCTTGACATGGCGTACAAAGCTTCTCTTGGTTGCTGTTGCTCCAATTAAATTTTATCTGGTTAATCCCCAAAAAAAAAATATAAGCAGTGATTCATTGGAAACCAAGCCACTTTCCCCTCTCACCAAAAATGTTTGACTTGTGGTATAGCGCCATCAAGTGATAAGCTGAAGAAACCGGCCTTTCTAGTGAAGACTTTGGTGCAAAGTGGCACCTTACTGTAAATCCGCTGGCCTCAATGTTGTGGAAAGGGAATTTTGTGTTTCTTACTTTAATTTGTTGTGCAACTATTGTTTCATGCCATTTTACAACACATCCGTTGCCACTGATGTTATTCATTGGAAATGATAACATCTGTTTGGAGGGAACCAATTGTGGTTTTATTTTCATTTACTAATGTTGTTTTTTTTTGTTTTTTGCAGGTATGTGTCGTTTTCCTTATTCAACTAACACGATTGGATTGGTGAGTGTTTTTAAATAGCGTTGGAACATTCTTGTTGAAAAGTTCTTAGCAACTGGGTAATGTTTCTCTTCAGTTTGCACAAATCAGTCATACTTCAGCTGAGCAGAAGAATGTTATGTATTGATATTTTACGGTGTCTTATAATTTAATACTAATATTAATCAACAACGAATGAAGTGGCGAACTCCTGATAAATAATATCGATGGCAGTGAAAATTTATTATTGTTTTCTTTGTGGGCTTGGAACTAACTGTACAGCTCTCTTTTGTTACTGATCCTTTTTATCGTCCGTGCATGCTATGCATGTCCTGGAACCCAACATCCTGTTCTGAACCTGCGTTTGATCGGTTAAATATCTTGTCTGGTACCGCTTGAGAATTTACATAAAATTGACATTGGGATTGGTACTACAGCTGTATTTCGGTTTGCGCTGTTGGGACAGCCTATAGAGCGTGCCATTTAATTACAATAGAATATCTTTTTCAGTTTTGAATACAAGGCATATATTGGCTTATGACTACGCGGTGCCTCGATATGAGCGTTGCCGCGAATACCGTCACGTCGAACTATTTATAACCCCGGCATTCGGGCGACCTTAAGCACCCAGGGCAGTGCAATAGGTCGGATGCATGCGAAATCAATGGTTGTTGCCGCATGCCCCATTGTTTGGTTCTCGTCTCAAGATAAATCTTTGCCATTGATCTATCTATCGTGCGCCACTTAGCCTTCCAGAGAGACGTCTTGAAAACTACGCTTTGCAGTGTTCCTTGTAATAATGGGCGATATAATGCCGATACATAATATAAAAACTATCGATATTTTAGGGGAAAAAATGACATGCTATTATTTTATGCGTTACGTGAGTATAGCGCTTCCCAAGTTGACCAATAATTTTATATTTTATAACGTACCAATCGCTAAGTTAAAAAAATATGGAAATTGTGAACTTGGTATAGAAAGCGTGGCCCGCAAAAATATCATACTTAATTTCGTCCCAACATTAGAAAATGATCGGTTTGTTTGAATAGATACTATGTCAAGTTTACAGTAGTATACAGTCAGATGTTATACAGTTTGCGATGAGCCCGTGTTTGTTTTTCTGCGACATATAGTAACATGAAATTGTTCATAGCACTTTGAAAACTGTCTGCTATTGAAGGGACAGACTGGTTGACTATCGATTGTCAATCAATATCGATGTTATCGTGCATCCCCAGTTAGCAGGTTGAGCCGGATGGATGGGAGCGAGTTGTTGGAATTCGCGCGATTCGTAAATTTAGATATTTAGGACAAACCGGTATAACAATGACCTGACGACCCCGAAGCGGCGATGCTGCGCCTGTCGAGCTACAGTCAAGTCAACAAAAAAAGTAGTGTTGGTCGAAGATTCTCTCTCCTCTGCTCAGTCGTGATATCCGTTGCTGCCTGGTGTTTTCTTGTTTGTTTTTGCTTTCGAGCGCGATACCAATCGTGATCGAAAAACGTGAAATGACTATTTGGAAGTGAGTCGTTAGTTTTTTCCCCTTCCATATTTTCATTTCGTGGCGAACGGTATTGTCCACGAGAAAACGAACATGACATGGCCATAAAAATATACATTATGTCTGTATCTACCTGGGACCTAACCCGAAGTACAAAATAAAATCTGCAAAATAATCTTGCCGATGAGCAAGAATAAATCCCGATATTTCAGCGAAGTTACGACTGGTACTGATGATTGTCACCACTGCTGATTCTCTGGAACGCCACCAGAGCCTGAGAGTATCAGCAGCTGTTAATCCCAGACGCCATCAAAGTCACAGACCATGTATACCCAATAGTGACAATAGTATTTGTTGAATCAGTACAGCATTTCTGTATTTGTTTTCTCATTAGTTCTGATAAGTGGTTCGATGACAACTGGATGAAGATGTCACCACCACAGTCGCTTTTTAATTTTGGTTCGTTTTTTTCCGGCAAAAGTTTGTTGTCGTGCTCGTTGCGCTGACTGCACCCTAGGGTCTTGGGAGGACAGTTCAGAATGAGTACAGATTACATCAACTCAATACAGTGACCTTTTTCCGCAATCGCCTTCAAGAGATATACGGTACATTGAAAAGCTCGTATTGAAGATCGTCTACATTCGTGTATCCGGCCTGGTGCTGTTGTTTGTTTGATGAGGGGTATAAAAATAGGCTTTTTGCACGCATGCACAGTGTGTGTGCATTTGCGGTCAAATTCGATATGTTTGTTCCAGCCAAGTGCTTTTGTGTTTTGCGTGTGTGCAAAAATAAAGGCCAAAAACTACAATTCTCGACAATACAGGGTGAATTTGATGGCCTTTATGGTTATTTCGAAACAAATGGCACGTTCTTCATCAAATAATACTTTTTAAATATGTATTATTTTTAACGTCTATGTTGGAAGCCGCTGACAAATCGTTGTAAAATAAAAAAAATATTTGTTAAGGGTACCAGTGATTTAACTCCTCAAAACCCCCCAGAAGGCGACCTGGATATTTTTGCCTAACCTAGCCTGTCCTAGGAAAGGGGTCTCTTTTACTTCTATTCCGAAAGAAAACGCGTTAAGGAATTTCTCTCGCCCGAAAAATTCCGAAGGTGTCGGCCGGAATCGAAACCGTGATCACGGGCTAAGAGGCGAACGCGCTACCTCTTTACCACTCGACACCTTACAAATCGTTGTAGTTAGCAAAATTTATTTATTTTTTTTAAATAATGTTTCCGATTATTAAAATTTGACTATTTGATTCTTGATCAATGATTCATTCGGATTTATAGCATCAAATATTTTAGAACAGTGATAATTTATTTTTTTGTAATTTTTTTAAAATTTATATCATGATTTTTTTATTTTTTTGTAATTTTTTTAAAATTTATATCATGATTTTTTTATTTTTTTGTGTTAAATTACGGTGTTTGACTGGATCTGATTTTATTTTTTGACGCGTGGCCACCCTACCTTTATATATATGTTCGTGTGTGTTTGTGCAGGTAGACCCAACAATCCAGATTGAATCTCACAATGTCGGGGCCCAGATTGTTCGCATGGGCAACCAGCGCGAATTAACAATCGCACGCAGTCTTTTGGCCATTGTTCGCGGTAGCATTGGAAAAAAAAGTTTTTTTTGTGCCACACATAATCGAGTGATTGTCATTCGAGCATGTCTTTGTTATATACGAAGATTTTTATGGAGTGATAACGACATTATTATTTGGAATGTAATCTCGGTGGCATTTATTCTTCTCCCCCCTACCGTATTTATTTATTGTGTCCCGTTCGACTGAATTTGCCTGTGGAACTCTGAGGCACCAAAAATTGAGTATAACCTCCGTAGATAGACCCCACATAACCTTTAAACAAATAATTTTTTGTTGTTTCGATGCTGCCATTCGTTCAACTGAACGCCGATGAGGTGTGTACATTTGACTTTTGGCAGCCGCTTTGTGTTCGTATCATGTTCATGCGCCAGGGGTGTCAAAATGATTGAATTGCATTTATATTTTTATCTGCCATTATTATTGTGCTCTATTTTTGCTCGTAAACTGATGCCGGTGGTGCGGCTCGTGACGAAATTTTTCAATGAGATAATCATTTTGACAAATATATATTTCGCAAAATATCGGATTTTTCTAAAACGCCAGAATTGTGAATAAAATTAAAATAAGACATAGAATGAAAGGACGTTCCAATAAAATTGGTTTAATTTATCATCATCAATTCATTATCAATTTTAGTGACGATTACACTACATGTATTATTGAGCTATTGCTGCAAATTTGTTCACAGCTGGATTTAGACCCAGTGTCGCCAACCAAGTCTGACTGATAGATCATCCTGAGACCATGACCACCAGACCATGACTAGGTCATACCAATAAAAATCTGGATTTTTACGATCACTGAAGTAATCACCAAGCCAAAATCAATATTCAGATTTTTATTATTGATTTAGTTCAGTGTTTTCACGGAAATAAGTTCCTATTGAAACTCGTCTAAGAAAAATCATCACTGTTCAACCTGTAATGTGCGCCAAAGCTGAGTCTCAATTTTCGATTTGTGGTTCAGCAGTGTTTCCGCCTCAAGTTCACACAGGAGGCGACCTGATAATTTCGCCTATATTTATAAACCTAGGTAGGGATCTTTAGTGTGTGCCTGAATCCGTCCAGGCGTAGGTCCCACTGCATTTCTTCCATTCCGAAGGAACACGCGTGTAACAATTTCTCTCGCCCGAAACATTTCGAAGGTCTCTGCCTTGAGTCGAACCCGTGATCACGGGAATAACATTTAGGCACGCTAACCATTATGCCACACGAGATCCCCCTATCCGAGTCTCATTAGGATACACACTACAGTATATTCCGTGGCATTTGTACTCTCGACTCTGGCCCCGACGCTTGTACAGTGTAGACTTGCTGCACAAACTGCGCTGCATATCTCGGCGCTTTATTTACAGTACCCAACTTCTAAAGTTCATGCATCTGCAGCTGCCATCGACAATGAAAAGTCGCATGTTACAGTACTGACTCCGTTTCTGGGTGGCACCGTTCCCATGCACCACAGACCCTGGATTATATCCTTGGCTAGGTTCGCGACCGCCGCTCCACAGTGGTCCCGATTCAGTGCCTAGAACGAACCTGTAAATGTTCCATTCAGGCACCTTTTTCCCCCTCATACCGCTGTGGACCACCACCACCATCACCACCACTTGGAGATGGTGTAT
This sequence comes from Mycogona germanica, assembly GCA_034698785.1. Taxonomy (NCBI): domain Eukaryota; kingdom Metazoa; phylum Arthropoda; class Diplopoda; order Chordeumatida; family Chordeumatidae; genus Mycogona; species Mycogona germanica. Next base: position 2,229 of record JAQGBY010005619.1, on the reverse strand, counting down.
ATTCAGTTTGACGTTGGGCCAATTTAATTACTCGCCTTGTTTGCAATCGCGCGATTCTGTCCAAAAGTTTGTAGTGGCACAGACATGTCACGTAATCGTGTTTAAGGTGGAAGGGTGCTGTTTTCAGAAATGGGTGTCCATCATGTTGGTCTGGTTCTCAGGGTAGTCGTAGATCGAAATTCTACCTTTTCCCCAACAAACAATAGAGAATGGGCGTTTTGAGGGCTGAATGCAAGGTCGCGCTATTTTCATATGCACTGTTTGCGCCTGAGACCCCTGTGCACGAATTTTTTTATTTGGAAAACGAGCTCTCAGACCAAGCTTTGGGCGAGGGCATTAGGAGGATGTGTTTTGTGAAAGACAGCGTATCAGAAAGTGTCTGCCTGGTCAAGCGAACGCCTGAAAACATAAATTTTATTTTAATAAATTCGTGTCATTGTGATACGTTTATAATAGTGTTTACAAGTTGCATTCCAATGACGATCAGCTGCTATAACCGCTGCTTTCAAAATTCAGGATATATTAGTCCAAATATTGTCTTTACTTTTTGGATAATTTTTTTTCTAGAATCGAGTACAGCTTAATTATTTGAGCAATAAAAGAATCACTAGCCATCACACTCGTATGCCTTATTGTTATGAATTATTTGAACTGAGTGGTTGTTTGGTTGTTTGCAGTGATTTTTTCTGCCCGAAACAGTTCAGTGGGGAGGGATGGGGATGGGATCTTTTTTCTCCCCTTTTTGTTATCCAGCGACTTGGCAAGTTATCAGTCAGTCTCCCGGACAATGCGGGCACGGGTCATGTTCTTTCGGCACTGCAGGGGCAAACATAATGTTGAGCAACGTGTTTTTCAAGAACGACCCCAGCACACTTCTGCCTGTCTGAATTTTTCAGACGGTGGGGGCAATCCGCAATTCACCAGCGTCAGTACAGGTACATTACTGTAAATTTTTTGCTTTTAAGCAGCACCTGTCCTATTCCTATAATATGCACATTATAATTTTGCAGTTATGACAACTATTAGGATGGTGCTCAAGGACTTTGCCATCTGTTTAACTACCTCATTTTTAGAACGTGCAAAATTTGAATACAATATTTTGTCAGATGAAAAAATCAAATAAGTTTTAGTTGTTTGTAAATGCAGAGAGCATAAGTATAAATGCAAAATATTCCTCAGTCATAGGCCCCCCGGAACTGCTTGCGGGTATATGCGAGTACAATGTATTGTATTTGTAATAAGAATTAGCATATAACAAGACAAGCACAGCAACGTTGATAGTTTCGGAAATCATGGTTGCGTTGTACCGTCGCTATGTATTTTCGTCCCAATGCTCATGACGTCGGATTTTCGTATCTCATTTCACAGTTAAGCCTGCAATACTAGTTATAGTCTTGTGCCTTTACACTAATATGGGGTTCTACTTGCTATTGCAATAACATAACAGTATCAGACTGTACCAAATTATCTGAACGACCCCTTCAGCTGCGTTGTCATCGACACACCAAAGTTCGCTCCACTCTTCCAAATGCTGAAACTAAAACGTGGCACGCCGGGCGTATTGCGCTGCAAAGGGCGCATCAATAACGGCTCGCATCTTCCTGAGACACACCTATGTGGATTTGAAAATAGAACTCTCTGTGCTCGCCAATCGAGAGTACACCGTGAGAAGCGTACAGCTGAAAGAGCACAATCTTCCTTAACAGGTTATTGTAAATCTTAAATTATTTTTTCGTTAGAATCCAACTGAAGTTGATCAATTAGGCGCGGGTCTCAGTAGGTCATATTTGTTTTCTTGATGTCACCTCGGGTCACAGCAAATGTTGTATCACATGTAATACTGTGTCAATAATATTTTATTCTGCTTAGCGCAGAGTATGTCCAGTAGCTGAACGAACGGTTTTAAGACATTTTTTATGTTTCATAAATGATGGACAAGCAAACAAGCAATGCGTTTTCTTACCAGTCCGTGCGTATTTTCAATTCATTTACTGTCTTGACAGACACACAGTTTATGTGTCGATTCCTTTCTTTATTTGTCGGGGATTCTGCAAATGGCATATTTTAAACCAAATTTGGTAACAAAAATTACATGCACTGTCTACCTTGGGTAATTATAAATATAAATATTAATTTTCCACGGGAGATGTGTGGGGGGTCTCGGTGGTGTAATGGTTAGCGTGTCGAGCTGTTATTCCCGAGATCGCGGGTTCGATTCCCGACCGAGAC
>JAQGBY010005618.1:0-14390 GCA_034698785.1 Mycogona germanica | reverse complement strand
GTCGTTCGACCCCCGCCATAGGCCCCTCTCTTGGGGGCTGCTTGTGGGTACATATTGTAATTGTAATTGTAATTGTGTCTGATTTTCTAGTCCAGTGGACACCAGCTACCTTACATTTCACTCGTCGAGCAATTGCATCGGCCGCGGTTTATGGAATGACGAACGGTTCACACGTCGGCCAACCCTAGTCGTCTAAATTTTGGCATTTGGACAATCGAAAAGCGGAAAAATGAAAAATATGTCTAGTTTTCGCTTCCACAATTTCTCTTCCCTCTCTTCAACTGCCAAATTTGTTGCATTTAGCCTCACACGTTTAGACAAATGTGATCAAATACACTGTATCTGCCGGTCGTCGAGGGGAGAAAAAAAAGCCATAACCTATAAGATCTATACAGCATATATATATATATATAGCAAAGTAACGTCTATCAATATGCTGCATGCGAATAGCACGCATGTCGGATGAAATCGCCATCATATCGCTTCGGAATGAATGAACGCCATCTGCGACTAAAGGCTTTAGGTATCTCGCTTTTCAATACGAACAAATGAGCATGCAGTTAAGAGCGGGGCGCCAAAAATCTTATCAAAACTAACCCAATATTGACAAACCGTGATAAACTTATTTTCTTGTGTGACAAATGTTTGCACAAATAATAGAAATTAACGAAAAATCGATGTGGCAATTGTCGACTTTTGTATTGACATCAGCAGCGTTTTAAATAGGCGTGACAGATATCGGGGTCAGCCATCCTGTGACATTACATCAACAAAAGCTAATTTTATCCTCGTTCACCATCTAATCTGGGGAAAGACGAAGTTATACGTGAAAACTAAACAGTACACATTCTATATCTGTTGTATCTATCACATGAAGTTGCTCAAAATGCAAGGCTTCAATGGTTATTGTCGGTTCGACCCATATTTCAACTCCTATTTTCCCAAGAGGTTTCCGATAGTGGAATGATCTTACAGAGTTTCAGATCCAGAGCCTGTTAAAGTAGAGCACCAAAACCTGTCCCAACTGGTCCTTCGACCCCCGCCATAGATCCCACCGGGGCTGCTTGTGGATACATATTGTAATTGTAATTATAAGTGTGAGTTCGTAGCTTGGGAACGGGCAAAAAAAAAGCTTAAGCAAAGCGCCAAGACTGATCAAAAAGATATCTGATATTGTCAATTCTCCCAACAGAAGTAGCAAAAAGTGCGGAAATCGACAAGAAAGAGCAAGTAAGAAAAGTCGACTCTTCATATTTTTAAAAACATTCAAGTCTACATTTCATATACTCGTATGATCTATCACTTAATCACTCCGAAAGATGCGCCGGACATCGATCTACTTTAACTGAAGCGAGCCAACGTAATTCCTTGGATCGCCAGACACATTCTCTGGAACGCACCAATAACTGTTGTGCACAGTAGCCAAACGTCTGGGGGGGGGTGTGAAGACGACACCCTCGGCACGACAAACTCAAGTGTTCGCTATAGGATTGGGATAGACGCGGGCACGCATCAAGCTTCGGGCCAATTTATTTTCACTATTTACGAATCTGTGGCTGCATGGCGACGGGCGTAACTATATATATGCTATCGATCCGCGCATCGGGGGATTGAGGAGGAGGAGGGTGGTGAGGGGAGACAGTGCCGTTAAAGGCTTATGTGTACGTGCAGAGTGGCGCTGAGGCAGTCAGCGACAATTGAGGGAGAGGACCGACGAAAACCCTCCCCCACAAGTGTTCGCCCCGCTCCTGCTTCGCGCAATGTCGCCTCACGGAATAGTGGCTGTTAATCGTCGAAATAAATGAAGATTGCGCTTATGGCGGCGAAAATGAATGAGTTGTCCATTTTATTGGCGACATTATAGCATGCGGGGAGTCAAAGCGAGGATGTTGACTGTTGCCGAGTATCAGACAACAAATTAAATTTCTTGTTTCTCAAAGTAAATAAACTTGTAGCTAGTTTTCGAATTTTGCTAAGATTCAGTTGCTCAGAGCTGGTTAAATAAACATCAATTTCTCTTAGTGGCACAACAGACTAAGCTGTTAACGCAGACCAAATTTTGCAGCGATTTTTTTTTAATTCACTAAAGTGTATATCACAATAGGAGCTTGTATCCTCATCACAGCGATGATCGTCAATTTTTTTTAGTGTGGGCTGAAATCATAAATTTTACTTTTTGTCACGTGGAATTTTTGAAAAAAATTGCGCCATTTTTATTTATTCGGTTGAATTTGGTGTCAGCGCTTTTTATTTTCAAAAATCTTCGTATAGTTCAAAAGTATTCATCTCATTTTTTATTTATATCGCCTTTACGTGAAATTATTGCTATCATTTTTCGCCCGTTGACATCTGAACGCAATTCACATCGGCTTAGCAGCTGTTGGTAAGGATGCCAAATGTAGGCCTTGAACAATTTGTATTATAGGACGATTGTGAACACAATGGTCGATCGATTTTTGAACTACAGTTCAAAAATCGATCCCCTTATCGATATAGTTGAATGATTTGATCTATTGCAGATTTTCCTCATTTGTTTCAATTCGGAATGGGATTCTTGGATATTTTCAAGTTACACAGGGAACAAAGAGGTGCAGAATTTATTTTGTACATGATTTGAAATTTGCTGCTAAATGAATCTGCTGGGTCACCTGGGTCATCAAGAAAGTATCGAGAAATGGCTATGAAATTAGTTTCGAATACACTGCTAGTCCTGTATGAGTGTCCATTAATTACCACAATGAACCCTCTTTGGAGCTCAAATCATTCTGTCTTTCCAATGAACTTTGGTGACTAAATGAAGTTCAGGAAATATCAAGTTGATAAAGGAGGCGTCACTATGTCAAAGGGCAATACAGTGTATAATACTAATAAACTCATTTTGAATCAAACTTCTCAATCTTACAGGCATGACAGACGGCAGCAGTAAAAGGTACTAAACACCAAGAGGGGTACAGAAACTCCTGTAGTGATATACACTGCAGTGAATAAAAAATAAATAAAAATTCAAACTGGTAGTACAGCTTGAAATACTGAAATTGCTAATGTGAATTATTGAATAATTAATTGTTGACATTTTTTATTATTTGACTAGATCCGGATCTGAATCCTCGGTGAGCCATGAACTTTTAACAACTAAACAAGCACATAAGTTCGATATATTTAAGCAATGAACGCGAAAGCCATGTAAATTTGTCTTAGTCTATCTAGACGTTACAAATTATTCAAAAAATATTCTTGCTTTGAGCTTCATTTATTAAGCGAGTCCTTTTAATTTTATTTAATTGCCGGTCAGCGTGTTAATAACAACACATGTTTTCTACAATATATTCGACATATCACTTGATACTGAAATGCCGCCCACGCCAAGACCACGTCAAAGAAAAAGAAACCTACGCGCAGGATTGTGATAAAAAGGTGCAAGAAAAAGCCGCACGACGAAAGATGGTATCCGACAACCCCTTCGTATTCGAAAGAGACCAATGTAAACAAGATGGCCAAACTCCAGCAGCTACTCAACGTACAGGTCGTCAAAAAAGAGTGCCCGTGTCGTGGAAAGGAAAAGTCACCCAAGTTCCACGCTCGATGGGCTCCGCGCAAAAAGAAATGGGTAATGAACGACTCCATAACGAAACATGTTAAAGTCCTTTCCTTCTTTCCTTGTGGATTTATCGGATAGAGCGTCTGTCTACTGACTAGAAACGTTAGGTGTTTCAGTTCAAAATGGTATACCTCCAACGGGTATATACGGACGGAAGTTGCAGAAGGGAAAGGAGGAAGTAAGAAAAACGTCAACGAAAAGGGACATAACTTCGGAAACTTTCAATTCTAAAAAAACATCTCAAAATGGTCAATTAAAATGAATGAATGAATGCTACAATTTCTCCCGTGTTCACAGCTATTCTTCTAGTCACCACAAAACGCCCGAGCAGTAAATTAACCCCGTAAATGATCGTCACATCCGGTAAGACAAATTGATTTGGATCTTTTAAAAAACCGTGCAGCAGTTTAACGCGCAGTTCTGTTGTTCACGTATAAAAGAGGTGTAAAGTTTGACTCAACTAATTCATTCTAATCCATCCATAGGTTCCAATATCCAGCTAATGAAGTTTTGATCTTCGCGATTTCCCTGAACAGCTCATCGAAAAATTCCAGGAGCCCGCAATCGTTGATTAATTTGACAAACTTTTACTGATCTGTAAATGAATTCCAATACTATGTACACCAATTTATTTTACAATGTGTTAAACAAAATAACTTTAAATCCAGCAACTCGTTATTAATTGGATGTATGTTAGATTAATGTATGTTACGATAATCTTTCAAAAAGATATCTTATAAAATCAGAAAATAATTTTTACATTCGACGACAAATATCCCGTATATATAAAAAACGTGGCCCCTTTGTTAACACCGATTTGTGATAATTCGTTCAGTATTAACTCTGTTTTACAATTAAAATACTGTATTAAAATAAATTACTGTTTAAAATGATACAAGTATTAATTTAACAATGCTCCGCTCTTTGCTATTGGTACTCACGACCAGATTTAGTTGACTAAAATCCGGTTGTCAACTTAAATTTTCAATTGCATCATGTCAATAAAAATCTAACGTTCGGTACAAAAGAGTCTAGTGTGATACTAATTTAAAGATGATTCGGACAAATTATAATTTATTTATTTGAATACTTAGTGTTGAAATTCAAAATCATTTTTACGTTATTTGTCATTGAGAATCGAAGATTTTCTGAAGTCTAACATATCTGTTATATATAATGATAATAACATTATGATTACATTAATGAAAGGATTAACAAACAACGGAATCCTCCGTTTCTACGAAAATTTAAGGCTAACGATGAAATTAAAAAACCGTGTTGGCTCGAAATATATCTGTAGATTGTGCAACATGTAACTACCACTAAACAGGAATATCCTTGTCATAATGGAAAAGACCCGAACAACACTTTATCGCGATTACAGCGCAAGTCGCTGGCAGTGGACCAAAATGGCAGTTCTCACCACAACGATAGTCGCAAGCTTGTTATACGGATAAGCCTTGATGACAATTTTCATTCGAATCGCGTGACACCGAATTTGAAATCTGATGGAATATTTACCCGAAACTATGTCACTTCTATAACCGAAATAATAAGGAAGAAATCTCAGAACCGGTTTTGGTATTGTTCTATAGCTTAGGAACGAATTTTCGTTCAGTATTTTTACGAAGTGTTAAAAGTTGGTTGATATAAAATAATTGGTGTCGTTAGACGATAAGCCATAGTTATTTTATAAAATTTGCTTACGAGTAATTTTAATTTTTGCAAAAATTCCCAACACATGACAGTGAATTTCAAATAGGCTTAGTTTGGCATGGAGGGTTTCGAGTCAAAAGCAGATTTTAAGCGTTATGATTAAAAATCTCAGTAATCCCACGGGACTGCCCAATCAAATTTTGAGAGTTTATAATTAGAGTATTAAAGAGTATTATAGTTTCACATGCTGTTTGTGAAGTTGGAAAGCTGCAAAACATAACTATGTGCGAATCATCTGTCGAGCGTATCAGTGATGTAAATTTTTCACAAATATACTTTTATAGAATGAAAATTGATTTATGTAATTTTAACTTGTAAATTCATTCAACACACGATCCCTGACAAAAATATTTATCTCACAAGTTTTCGGTAGAAATTTGAATTCTCCTCGCGCGATCCCACAATTTAAAATTGTGACATTCGATCAGACGATTACATAGAAATAACATCTTTTGCACTAATTTAACTCAGAATTGAATTAATTTCGATGTAATTTTTCATACAGGTCAACTAGTCTGATTTCTAAGAATTCTTTCAACGGCGGATTGTAGCGGATAGGGAAGGACTTGCAACGATTTCGCAAGGAGAGCAATGGTGGCGCCCCGACGACAGCGGCGACAGTGGCCGCAACCAGAGTTAGCAAAAATCATAATTTAAAAAAATTCATTCAATATTAAAACGCGTTCAATCTATAATACGAAATTGGTATTACTATTTTTTAAATTAATTTGTTGCCAATTGAAAACAGAAATTGTAATTAGAAACGATGTGCATAGTATTAAAACAACGCATATTTGTAATAGCCATTTATAAAGGCAAAACAAAGTCATGGAAACAATCATATTACTCCATCTAAGAAACAATTGCATTGTTTCCGAAAATGTTATGATCATGGAAGGTGCATGGTGTAGCAGGTTGAACCATTATTGGATCATATCAAGACCAAATGATCAATTCTGTCTAATATTTGTTACAAGATAAAAGTTCATTAAAAATTAATCACTTTATGGTATTTTCGAGTAATTCGAATCATAACAGTTCTGTGTTGGACGAACCTTGCCTTTAAAACTGATGGGTGACGTTGATCTTATTTGTTTTCATTCGGTAAATTACGTACGTTTGTGGAAAATCTTGAACAAAATCGAATTTCCAAATATCTGAAAGAATATTTTTAAACCTTGATTTCATGGCAACCCTCGATAACGCCAAACCGTTGTCCTTTTCGATTTTCGCTGCCTGTGGCGCCATCCGAACCAACGTTTGTTGCTCCAGACTGAATAACCCACAGCAGAGACAACGGCCAGCAACGCCAGCACGGTGTACACACTGCGGCACCAGTCCTGATAGAGGATTCGTATGTCAAGCGTTTGTTGGAGATTTCGACTACTGCTAATTGTGCTTCTGGAACATAATTGCTCTATGATATAATTGTAACTGTCATATAGTGATCTAGATGATATAGGTGAACTTCTAGAATAAGATTCTAGATGGCAAAAGTCCTCGGGTGACTTATTTGTTTTATGATTCAGCTGCTTCTGCACTTTTAACAAATAAGGTGTATTGGAGAAACGATCTGTGTGTCCGACATTACAAAATATATTTAAAAAAAAGTGGTTATTTTCATGGATGACATTTCAGACAAGTGAAAATATGGTCTATTTCGAACTTAAAATGGAATTGTAAATTGAACAGTTTAACGACAGGGTATCGAATATACTGCGGTGAATGGCACGACTGAAAAGAAAAATAGATTAGAATCTCCAATACACATGTATCTGGGATTCGCCCAAAAACGCCAGTAGGTCGGTCTATTTCCATTGGTTGGATGAACCGCCATAGTTAGGCTGCACCCAATTAAAATTAAATAATTGAAACCATCATTGTTTCCATTTTCATGCTTGTCCTAAACCGATCAAAAAAGATGTTCATGAGAGTATGGAAGGAGATGAAGAACAAGAAAAAAGGTAGTGTTCAAGAGTGAATGATGGCTGTACAGGATGGCTGCTGGTGGTCCGTGTGAGAGAACTACTTCCGCTTTTATGAGCCGGTCACAGCAGATCAGAGTGAATGGTTGTTTCATATTTTCCAAAAAAAAGTAACATGAGCCCAATACAACTAAATTTTGTAATTCCTAGGTGAATTGCACAAAGAAAATTCGATTTTCACAATTTGCCGCGTTTTAAATTTGGGAAGCTTTTTCTTACACACGATGATAAAACGAATGCCAAATAAAACATCGGTTTTCATTTCTCAAACTTGCAGAAAATAAGGACACGAAAAACAGGTAATTTAATGTGAAATAGAATTGATGCACTTGAAGCGACAAGGGCTGTACTTTCTAAACAAATCACTAATTTTTATGTTTTCTTTTTCGGACTTGTCAAGTCATTCGCCAACGCCAAAGGTAAGTCCCAGATTTTTAAAACGCTTCCCCTAACGCTGATGTGATCATGTTGGAGGAATCGCAACTCCGAGTTGGACCGCCAGGTTGCTCAAAATGAGCAATGTAGCGGATGTGGTCCAGTTATCCCCTTACTGTGGTGAGCTTGATGGTAAACTCTGTGGTCTGGTTGCTCCACGGTCACCATTAGGAGACAGGTCAGCAGACAGCTCCCAGAACCACAGGTGGAAGCCATTGTTGTTACCACTCCACAGCTGACGTCTCAGCAGCAGCCACGTTCGGTTTTCTTGCTCCCATCGTGTACTCGGAGTTTTGTTGCGTTTTTATGGTGCCGAAATAAATTATAATACCTTTGTTTTGTTAATTTTTGTGACGAGTAGAAGGTACAGAAAGCCAAAATAGTCAAGAAACAACTCATAGAAATGGGACTCCAATCGCCGTCGTCGCCCTCATTCTGTGACGCTTCAAGACACAGGAAACGAACCACGCCGAATAGGGCAAAGAAGAAATGATTTTCCTGTAGTTCTTTCAAGCAAATAACCCCTTGGGCCACAGACGGGGCGGCGATTAATTCAAACTACTTTTATCGAGTACACCGTATTCGGGACCATTCATCGCACTGTGCTTGGAAAGTATTTCGGTAAATTTTCTTTCGATAGACGCAATCAAAACCCTCGGAAGATTCTCGGCAACCGTATCCGAAAACATTACGTCCACCGTCGCAACATCAACAGATAGCTCATGTAACATGTTACACTTTGAACTTTAAACTACACGAATGTTTTAAATATCCATACTCGTATATTGCTAAAATTCAATTGGCGTACATCCTAAAAGAATCGTCCAAAAATATTTCCCTTTAAATACTATAGTAATAACAGACTACTGATAAATAATATCATACTTTTGCTCAACCCGTCAGGAATATATTGTTTACAAGCGTTCGTTTAAATGTGTATTGCTTATTCGAAAATTGCATTACATTAGACAGGTCGGCAATGTGATAAGAATGTATTTTTCAACAGGTTTCGGCGTACTCGAGTATTTATTTGTTACTGTATTTTTAAAGTGTTTGAAATTGTTTTATGGATACTAGGATTTCGACAGCAAAAAAAATGTTCTTTCCGAAAATTGGCATCATTGCCAATTGTAATTAAAATTTCCATTTCAGTTTATGTTGTATCGTGTACATCAGTTGCTTCAACATTCACGTTGTACATTTGGCGCATGATAACTATTTTGGAAAGTCATTTTTTACTAGTGGGCGGCCTGGCCCCTCCCCTCTCCCCGTCCCATTCCGAAACGGGGTGGGGGGTTGGGAATATTTCATGCGCGACGCACACGTACTTATAGACGACGGACCATCGGCTTTTGAAAATCCAATCACTCCGGGCTCGAATCGGCTGCGCAGTCCGCTTGGCTGCACGCAATCGACGACGCACGTCAGTAATCAGGACCAGCAAACGGAATACGTCTCACTCTCACTCACTCTCTCTATCCAACACTCATTCCCTTTGGCGCGCTTCTCGTTTAAGCTCGCACCGCCGGGTTTCACCGCAACATCACTCGCGTTTGGCAACTAAAACTAAAGCTCCCCCCCCACAAACCCTCCGTCTGTTGGATTGGTCATTCGAGGGGAAAATCCCCTGCAGCAGTCACCGATGTGGTGGTGGTCATCCAGATTTGTGCTAGCTAGCTGTTCACGAAATTGAACAGCGGCAGTTCGATCGGACAAATCAGCACACACACTCTATAACTAATTGATCTCGAGCAATTCCCTGGGCTCAATAACGACGAATGACCACTTCATGAACAACATTCCGAAGCAAAGAAAACGTTTCGTAACAACATAACAATTCTTTGAAATCCGAAGTAATTTAATTATTCATTAAAATATGTATATTAATTATTTCGATTTATTATGATTTATTTATCTATTCGATTAAGTTCAAAAGTATGTAAAAATTTAAGAATGCCGTTATTTTCTGGACTGACATTTACCGCCTACATTTATTCATTTTTAATGATCAACTAGGGCATTTGGCGTTTGTAGTTTTAAGTTAGTGATAAAAAGTTAATCAAAATTGTCTGGCCTTGAGATATTTGTTAAGGAGGTCCACCAGCGTGTTCGCCCTAAAACTTCCATCAGGAGGCGACCGGGTAATTTTGCCTAGCCCAGGCTTATTATAAGCTACCTAGGTAGGGATCTTTAGCGCGTACACTTCTTTGAGTTTAAATACCCCTCTTGGTGCTAAGGCACTATGTGAGGGGCACATTTTCACCAATACCCCGGGATCGAATAATCGAGAACCCGCGCAGGGAATCGAACCCGGGACCGCCGAGCTACAGTATGTGCCTGAGATTCGTAATGTGTAGGAATTCTCTCGCCCGAAAAATTCTGAAGGTTTCGGTCGAATATCGAACCCGCGATCAATTTCGACACGATAACCATTACGCCACACGAGACCTCCGGTCGATCAACTAAAAAAAATGACCAGTCAACCCCCATTTAAAAAAATTGATCCAACCAACGAATCACAACAAAATGAAACCACGACCTTGTCCAAAACCTTAACCTAACATGTCGTCTTTATGGCCGTTTATCGCACTTCACAAAATGAATAACCCCAACGAACCTTTTTACACGACTCTGTCTGCTAATGGAACGATAATAACTGAAGGGCTTATGTTGACATCAGTCAACTTTCTCGTTAACGGGTGTGTGAGTGTGCCAACAAACAGGACTATATCTTCCAGCGCAATCATTATTTTGGCGCCCGCCTTCGTCACATATGGTGCGCCCGTCACTACAGTATCGACAAGTGACGCGTTGATATCGTGGCCCACGGTGTTTACAAATTTTGGTGGGTTCCAACAACAATAGGGCGACATTACACGAATACTGCAGTGTACAGTTTGCAACTGAGACCGTTGGGTCCACAAATGTGGTCGTAGAAATGGCCTCCAAACCAAACGCACGTCATAATAATGTCCAGTTATCGCTGCGGATTGGATCGGGTGAACACGTTTCCTGTCTGAACTCAAAATGAGTTTTTAAACCGAATTAAACTAAGCGGGAACGGTCATCCATTCGGGTGCGGTCTCGGGAGGATAGCTGCACAGGGGAAGGTATCATTTCATCGACCGCCTTATGAATAAATAATTCGGGTTAAACAATTCTGGGAAGTATGCGCAAAGCTCAGGATGGACAGAACATGTCGAATTCAGCGAAGTGGTCTTTAGTATCTACTACTCTAACCACTGCCTTTTAAAAATTGTGGAAACTGTTTCAAACATAAATTAATTTTTTAAGTGTACCCCAAAACTCATAGCAAGGCAATAGCGCAAAAGTCAGCGACATTTAGTGTTATAATGTTTGTTAAAGAGGTTCACCGGTGATTGAACATCTTATAATCCCCCAGGAGGCGACCTGAAAATTCTGCCTAACCTAGGCTGCCTAGGAAAGGGATCTTTAACGTCCCGATACCGTACAGGTACGGCTCATGATGTTACTTCTATTCCGAAAAAGGGCGCATGAAGAAATTTCTCTCGCCCGAAAAATTCCGAAGGTGTCGGTCGAAATTGACATTTAGTGGATTACACGTAATTTCTACGAATCAAAAAGTCACAGCCGCTTCAATACTCGCGAAAATGAATTGCTACGCTCACGACATATTTTTATTATTTTAAATTTCACTGATGTGTCAGGAGCACAGGTGCACAGGAGTTTCTGTACCCCTCTCGTTGCTTAGGTATACTATGTGAGGGGCCCATGAAATTAATTATTAATAGCCAATCTCCAATTAGTCTCAAATGTATTTCTTAATTAGGTCCAGACAAACTCACATTGCGAACGTAAATATAGAATGAAGCAGGCGCATAATTGGAAATTTAGGAAATGTCAATATGTTCGATAATGTGAATAGGTAAATGCGTAAAATCGACAATTATCAATTCTAAGTAGCCAAACATTCAGCTTTAAGAAAGCCGCTTGTCGGTCTCCACAAATTTTAATTCACGTTATTCAGCTAGTTATTTGCACAGACCCCCCCCCCCAATAACGAGACCTCGACGTGCAAATAAATCACAATCATTTATTTGAGTAGTTACGACCAACGCGACCGGAGACAGAAGCCATATGTCATAATGCCAACGGCGCAACAACAAAAAGCCACCGTTTCGTGGCTCGGAATAACAGACTGGCCACACGATAACTATTCCGCCCACGACTTCTGCGTCATCCCCCATGTACACGCTTCTGGTCCGAGCGCGCATTTTCCGCGTCCCCCTATAATATTCAAACAATCTGCACGTACATCTACGCTCGCGTGTCACCGAGCCGTATTCGACATCGGCATACTCGGCCTATTTGCATGGCCGGAACACTGTATAGATCGCTCGCTCTCTCTCCCTTTTGGCGTATACATGTACACGTACATGTATCATGTATGCTCAGGCTAGCCAAGTAAAGGGCGCTCCCACCAGAGGCGAACAAACAGCTCCGAACTAACAAGTCTCGCTGAGGCCGGCCAACACCAGCCAACGTCACTCGAAAGTGGAGAAGATGGAATTATTCGGGAACAGAATCTCCGCTAGAAAAAAAAATGTTATTTTCGAAAATAAGAGAAATACGTTAAGATGTGCCCTTTCCATATGATGGTTGAAGATGACGGGATTACGGATCAATTTCGGTCTGCCGTTTACTCAGAATTGTTTAATTTTTAGGTCGAGTGTTGGAGAAATATGTTTTCCTCTATCTATCGATCAAAAAGAGCGAGGTGGATACATGAGACATTGCCAAGAATTATAGTTAGAGCAATTTACGATTTCGAATTCAATCATTTGTGATCGGACGGTGATTAGTCCAGGCATTATTACTATGGGTTACCAATAATGAGGTCCATCCGAGCACTTGACCTCACATTGGTTCATTTAAGACTGGAACAGACCCAAAAAACGTGATCGTCCGCCCCTTCCGTGTTAAACGAAGCAACATGTCCGCATTCCGATAAAACCGTCGACAAAACGAAATTCGGCAATTTGTGACTCGCACAAAAACGCACATAGAATACAGTTTACATACACTTTTAGGTACATTATTTTTTTTGCATGGTCGTGATTCGCACCAAACAAAACCGGAAGTGTGCCGGCCATCCCCAGAAACAAATTTCTGTGCCTAAAAAAATATTTCTGGTCAAGTTTCACCCGATGGTTGGCTTTTCCACTACAAAACCCATAAAAAACGCACCGATATGTGAACATATTCCCATCCCTAATTATTGTGGGCAAGTATACTCTGGTCCGCCAACGAGAATCGGTTCGTCCACCACCAACCGCTTCGTATACAGAAGCCATAAACATCGAAATCGAGTAGGATAACAAGGGGGAGTGAGGTTACCTTGGGTGGTTATCCCTTCTTCCTCTCGCACACTCTTTTCGTTCCCCCGGCGTCGCGCCGTCCGTTTTCGCACCCGTGTCTTGAGTGGGAGGGCTACAATAAATCGATTCAATCGTTACTCGCGGTCTCTCTCTCTCTATCGCCAACACCACCCGCTACAGATCGACGAGGCCCGCGCAACCCGAGCCACACAATTCCACCATTTTGCCGAGCTAACACACACACACTGGGTACGATCTAAACTAACGTCTTCTACGTCGAGCAAAAATCGTGAACGTCTAAAATCGAAATTGAGGTGGGGGGACGAAACAACGCGGCTATGTACTCTCCCAGTCACGAATTTTTCAAGGTTTTGGAGGCGAGCCGCTGACCATGGGGGTGGGGGGAAATAGGTACGGCCGCTCCCCTCCCACGCTTACGTACGGCACACGATAGACCAATTTCGATTCACATCCACACACACACACACCGGTTACTGGTGGCGCGATATCGCCGCAGGCACGATTCGGCGAAAAAGCACCAACTCGAGGAATTGAGAGAGGATGAGAGCGAGAGACGATGGGAAGAAGCGCGTTTGTTATGGCGCGGTGGCCGAGCCAACACGACCGAAAAGCACCCCCCTGCCGACTTGGATTGGCAAACACGCATAGCACGGCTCGGCGTGCCCCGCTGCCAATGGCGGCCGCCACGCCATCTAGTGAGTCGAGCGGGCAACGATAATCGCTCGATAAATGCCAATGATAATGCGGGGGCAATGAGGTGGTGACTCAACCGAACTCGATGGCGTTGGGGGATTGAGTGAAAATCGAGGTGGGAACGAACAGCGAGCGACATGGTGTGGTTGGACCCGCCCAACCGGTACAGTGAAATATTTAAATTTCCAGATAGGTCTAATGGACCGAGTAAAGGGAGTAAGGGCAAAGGGGGACACGTTTTTGGAGTAACGGTACTTCCTGAAATATTGTCAGTTAGATGAACAAAATAGGAATTGAAATTATGTTTGAGGAACTCAAATCATCGGCAAGATATTAAATCAAAAAGCATCTTCAAAATTACTTGGCGTCAAAATTGTATACGTGCAATGAACACCGTAAATTGCGCAGCGTTCATTCGTTTTTATAATCAGAATTAGTTTATTTTTTAAGAATAACAGTTTTTCTTTTTTCAGTATGTCCCCTGTACTTCATGATGATGACATGTTGATCGTAGCCCAGTCGGTATTGCTACTGGCTGTGGCTCGGCGGTCCCGGGTTCGATTCCCGGCGCGGGCTCTCGAA